>VXAC01006910.1:72331-83686 GCA_013399225.1 Rhipidura dahli | reverse complement strand
AAAAAAAAAAAAAAAACAAACAAACAGAAAAACCCCCAAAAACAAACCCCTCTCAAATAACCAAGAATACTGAAGTGAGATGCATGTCATCGATTGAAAATAGGATAAATAAAACCTGTAGCTATTTTAATATAAGAATTATTTAGCTATGTAATACATTTCTAATCTAACCTTTTAGGTAACTGATTACTCAAAGAGTCAGTTTAGTCTTTATTTTCAGTAATAAATAACAAATCCTTAAACCTTTTGGCTACACTGGACTATTCTCTTAAATTTGCATTGTAAAGGAAAACTAAGAAATATATCTAAACAACCTTCACAGGACAAAGCCTAGACAGTCTCATAAAAAAAAATTGAGAAAAAATGTTTAAATGGCAGTGTAATGATTCCTTATACAGAAATTGACCTGTAAATCAACTAGAATTGTTTTACTGGTCAGGACTTGGAGTAGTTTTTGTTATTTTTGTGCAAACACGTCTATAATGTCAGAAAATGGAGAAAGTTCTAATGTCTTGCCTAGATGCTTTACTAAATGCTCTGTGTGGGCACTGGTTAAGTTAATCAATGCCTGTGTGTGAATATATACAAGTCAATTCTATACCATCCCGGAGTTCAGTGATAATCAAAGAAATGAAAAAACGATGATTTGTTGATGTGTTTTGGGAAACCAAGCCTGAATTTAACGTTAGACATTGATTTGATTATTTTTTTCATACTTATGCAAATTAGGTTAACAGGTTCTTAGGGGCCTTTTAATGCTTTGTTTTGATTTATGGGGTTATAATTTTCTCAGTAATACAGTGTACTATGATATCAAGACGGCAGCAAACACCCAGAACACAATGACTTTGAATTAAAATTAAAATTTAAAAATCTAAAGTAAAAGGATAAAATTTAGGTTCATTTTAATGGGATCAAGCTCCACGAGCAGAATTTTCTGAACTTATTTTTGTAGCTGGCTCTCCTTATTTTCATCATGTGAAACCAGCAATCCGTAGGTGTATTACAAAGCTCAGTTAAAAACAAACCCAAAAACTAACATAGAATTTTTGAGACTATTTGGAAAAATGTCCCAAGTAATATATTGCAGAAATATATGGTGTCTGAAAAGTAAGCTAATTAATAATTTTTTTTAAAATACTAGGTGTATTAACAAAAAAAGATGTATTAACAGAAAAACTTCAACCCCCTAATCCGCATAAAACAGCAAAATAAAGGATGCCAAAGTAGACTGAAATCTCTATATTATACGTTTTAAGGGATAAATAAATTGTATTCCAAATTAAATACAGACTTAGAAACAGACTTAGAAAGCCATGTTCAAAACTACTATAAATTAAAGATATTCTGATAAATCAAGTAGCAAGTGAAATACAAGGAACTGAAGTACTGAAAAACAATCCTTTGTACTGACACTGAGCTTAATCTAAAAAACATAAATCACAAAATAATAAGACACTTTAAAAGCATTTTTAATATTTTAAAGAAAGATGGAAGTAATTTTTTATGAATGTAAATATTGATTATATATGTCATACAGTTATTTGTAACTATTTCCCAGACATTGATAGTTATTTCAGAATTCAATTGCATGGCATGAGTACCAATGGCAAAGAACTTTTAATAGCAAAGGCCTTGTTTCTCCCAGAAAAGAATTATCCAGAAAGTCAAGTTAGTGTTAAAAGTAATTGGAACTTGTGGTGCAGATTGCAGCAGGCAGACCATTTTTAATAACTAGTTAAATTGCATTCTTTCAAGAATTGGGATAATGTCAAACCTAAATCAATAGAAAGGAAGTTAATTCCTCCTGACTTTTGATAGAGCTTCCTGGAAGCTCCTTGAAGCCAGATTTCTGAAATCCTATACCAAGGATAGCAGACAAGAGCATTTCACTTAGAGACTCATTTAATGCTGTGTCCAGTCTAGGGTAACTAGAGTGATTCTGAGTTCAAGCCTATTGTGTTGGGACCTAGCTAGGTACAAGTCCTCATCTTCTACTTCCCTTGTTTGCTCGAAAAAGTGAATCTAAATAGTTGGTTTTTAAAGGTGATGTGAATTTCTGCAGAGCCAAACAATCTCAGCAATGAACCCTGCAGGATCCCATCTAAATAAGAAACATCCCAGAAGGTAATTGAAGAAGCAGCCTATAAAAAGACTGCAGTAGTAAAAGAAAGTCAATCTTATTAATGTGTAATTTTCTTGTCTACTTATTCAGTATGGAAAAAAATTGGAATTTCAGTGTACTACAAAAAAATTCCTTGTTAGAAACAATGCAGAATGCATCAATTTTAGCTTTGTTCCAGAATACAGAACAACCTTTCAATATTTATTCAATAAATTTCCATTTCTTTAGGTGACACTCTAAGAGAGAGACATCAATCTTCACAGAGGTTTAACTATATATCTACCTACCTCATTCAAATCTTACCAATTGCCTTCCCCCAGAATATAACCTGAATAAAACTTCAGCAAAGCCTTTCCATGTGACCATCAAAGAAATTTCTACCCTGTGACAAAATCGGCTGAAAAAAAAAGAAAAATGCTACAGTGTATCAAATAATAAAATGTTTGAATATTTTTAGATGTGAATTTTTATTGGTGTTATTTTATAATCAACACTTAATAAAAGGTAGATGTATTTATTTAAACAATTATATTTTATAGTTACAAATTTAATTAAGCAGGATTACTTGCACAGCAGTTCATTTACATAATGTAATCTATTTTATACCAGTCCAAATTCCCTTGGTACAAAGCAAACCAGAGAATTCTTGTTTTTATTATAGTATTTTTGATCAGTTAATCAAGGCAATGTTCTAGCTTAAAAAAAGCAAGAAAATACCCATGCAAAACTAATTTTCTACTGCACTTTTTTTGGCATTGAGAAGATTCAATAGGATTAGCATTTTCTACAACAATAGCAGTAATAGTTACATAAGCTGGCATGTTCTTTTACAGTATTAACTTTCATTTAAAGTATTCTCTGTAATATAAGACTGTCATTAAAATTAGCAATGAATCCTTTCAAAATCAGTCTTATTGCAAGACGTGAATTTGATACTCATCTCCACTATAGAAATGTAGCAGAAAAATTCTGAGAATCACAGAATTTCAGAATTACAGAAGGGTTGACTTTGGAAGGCACCTCTGGAAGTCATCTTGTTCAACACCCTCAAATGGGTTCACCTAGAGCTCTTTTCCAAGGACCAGGTGCAGGCAACTTTTGAATATCTCCAAGGATGAAAGTTCCAAAACACCCCTGGGCAACTTGCCTCACTTCTCAGTCATCCCCACAGTGAAAAAGTGTTTCCTGCTGCTCAGGCAGAGCTTCCTGCTTTTTAATTTTGTACCTATTGCCTCTGGTCCTGTCACTGGGCACCACTGAAAAGAGTCTGCCTCTGACCTCTTCATCCCGTTCCATCAGATACTGACATACTTGAATTCCATCCTTTTAGGGCTGCTTATCTCCAGAATAAGCAGTTCCACTTCTCCCCGCCTTTCCTCATATTCGAGGCACTCCACTCTCTTATTCATCTGAGTTGCCTGTTGCTGGGCTCTATCCAGTAGCTTCATATCTCTCTTGTTATTCAGAATAACTAAAACAATTTGTGAAAGGAAGATACTGTCTTATAGGCTTAAGTCTAAACAAAATGACAGATTAAGGCTGTATTTCAGTGTACTTCAGGATAGAGATTAGAGGCCCCTCCTAAATCTATGAAAAATGCCTGAGGCTGTCTTGGAGAAGACATTAAAGAATCTTTACATCCTGTGAAGGCCAGAAGCACAAATATTGAAGGAATTCTGTAGAAAAAATTCTTAATTTTAAACTACGATTATTCAAGATTTTTGTAGGGACATTAAAATGGGAAGTGGAGTCTTTTTATGTTACTTCCCCTTGCTCTCATACTACTGATTTTATCAAGATGCTCAAGTCAAGCTAATATACTTTGCCACTGCAAAGGAAGGATTTCCACCCCTCTGTTTTTTTCTTAACTTTCAGCATTCATGGGAAACTTGTTCCACTCCTTCCTCTTTGATGGAACTGACATTTGGTTAATGCTATTGCAAGTTCATTCAGCTCTCTAGACTGTCAGAAAACTGTTTTCTGTTTCATTTATTGGATTAACTTTCAGCCAAACCAGTGAAGTGAAGTGATTTAGTGTGTGGTCAGGCTAGGAGAAGACAGAGGAGAACTGAGTGGGAACCTTGGAGAAGAGCAAGATATCTGTTTTTACAGAGCACAGAGTCACTCTGTCAGCTCATTTCATCTCTTCGAAGTTCTTTCTGCATCCCACTCTCTGCTCTCCTCTTTACAAAAGGACACCATCTTTCAACTCTTTCCCATCAGTGGGGTCAGTGGAGCCACTTCTTTCCATACCTTCCCTCTTACACAGGTAATTCATTGTTATCTCGAGTTCACTGTTTTCCAGATTCATATTTTCAGCTGGCTCTGACTGGTCTATCGTTGCTAGTGCTTCTTTCAGATGCCATCTATCTTGTTGACAGTGGACTATTGAGTTAGAATTTTACTACTTTATTCTGGATAATTTGTCAGTCTTCAGACAACAGGGATATCAACATAAAAGGGGCTTATCAAGACAGCTGTAGTCAAAAGTATTCATGAAAAATGAAGAAATCAGCTTGGACTAAATTTCTACCTAATATTACATAAAGATTAAATCAGTTGCCCTTTATGACAAGGAATAGAGACATTTTCTTCTCTTGATACTGTTAGATCGCCTATTGTGACTATATGGTGATGTCAAACACATCCCATTCATTCCTCACATTTACCCTTCAATAAGTCCTTTGAGTCTTAGTGCTTTCAGCTTCCATCCATAGTAGATGAATACAATAAATTGTCCCAAATATCTGTGTTTCTGTTTAATATTACAACCTTGCACTTACTGGATGTCCAGAAAGGTGAGCATAAGACAAACATTATTCTATTTGCTCTGCTTGTTACATTGAGAAGAATCTTCCTGAAACAGATAAATATCCGGAAAATAACAAAAAGCCATATTAAAATTATAGAGAGCTGACTAAAAGTTACTTGTGAAGGCCTTAAAAAATAATTAAGGATAACGGAGTCATCACTGGCAGTCTCAAATATCAATATTTCTCTCCACAAAGCCACAGAATCTTTTCTTATACAACCCCATGTAAGGACATCACCAAGTGGAAAGAACATCCTGGCATAACAGGTTATAGTATCTTTTCTCTCATTTATTTCCTGTCTCAAAAGTTACCCAGTTGCTCCCTTCTCTCAACTTAGTCTTCCTCTAACATTGATATACAGTCAAAAATATTCGCATTGACATGTGCATAATGAACCATTATGAAGAAAGTTGTAGATAAGCTAATATTTGACTTGCTCAGACTCCTGTGTTTTAACACAAAACAATATATCACTCTTTAGTATTTACCCACAGTATTTTTGTTCTTGTGATGTTAATTTCTCTCTTCTTCTTCTTTTGTTTTTTTTTTCAGAATAATTGTTTTCCAAAATATTATGGATTAAGAGTGCCCACTAGTGTCAGTTCCTGAATCTTAAAGCTTTTGTATTCTTTTTCTGTAACTGAATATCAGAAAGAATTGTACTGGTATAGAAAACATTGAAAGGAACAAAGGCAGAAAGATTGTCTTCATTGGAGTTGTATAAAAATTTAGATTAAAAGGCAGGGCATAAGACTGATTTCACCTAGGAAATAGATTATAGGTGCATGGACATCTGCCCCTGGAGCTGAACTAAATGTCTCCATTCTTTTTTGTAACTATTAGACAGCAATGGTTTTCATCAGAGTTCAATTCCACTCTGCTTTAGGTAGATATAAATGATATACAAAATTTATCTATTTTTGTCCGTGATCACAGTATCTTAACACATGAACACTCTGAACTATGAATAACAATTATAATCTCATCTGTCCTAGGCAATAGACGAAAAAAAAAATCTAGTAGGAAATTAAACACACATTCAACAAACCCGACATATACTAAAATCTTTTTATGTATGGAATTTAGAAGGTTTTCAATAAGGCTATTGGAAAGATGTCATATGTGTCCACTTGCTTTGGAAAGCTAAGACCACTGTGCCCAACCCATTATTAGGATTTTCCACTGAGCAGCCCGCTGGTTCAGAGGGCAGTCTGTCTGACTTGTTCAGGGTCACAAGCTAACAGGCCAAGACAGACTCTTTCCCAGGTCTCCACACTTTTATTTGAGTATGTTACCTGCTGCTGGTGACCGCCAGTGTCCTTGAAGGACCAACACTAACAGTCTGTGGAATAACACTCTGTATTGCACACAAGGATAACAGAAAACTGTTATCCAGATAACAGATAAATGACAGGTTAAGGTTCAAGGATTGCTGGTGATAGTATATGACTGCAAAAATATATTCAAAGCAATACATAGTCCAGCTCTAGTCACCAATCAAAGCCAGCTTGAGATAATCAATCAGTGCACATAAGAGTATGGACCTTTCTCAATAGAATTGTTTATGAAGGAGAAGACAGGTTCAGCTTGTTGACTAGTACCAGAAGTTATGATCAAGTCTTCCCTAACTACTCCTCAATCCTAACTTCGCGTTATACTATGTCATTATGTTCAGGTGGAGCTTGAGTTACTCTATCCATACTTACTTTTGTTACTGATTGGTTAAACATTCTCTTGTTTAGCTCTTAAATGTACAGTCAATAAAATATAGACACTTCCTCAGTGAGGAGTGGTCATATCTAGGAGGTGGGTAACTTTGGGATGGAGTTGTGTGTTAGTTACAATTAGGTTGTAATGAATTAAGTTCATTGGAGAAGAGTGTTTTTGCCACAGCTGGTGGTTCAGCAGCAAGACATCTCTCTCCCTCAGCAGAAGGCTACTATTTGTTTTATCAGCTACAAAGTACCATCAAGTTCCCTTTCCTTCAAGGATTCCAGCAGAGCCTGGACTCCACTCCACCCTCTGTTTCTTCCCCTTAGCTTGTGCTTAAGGATGAAGACTGGGTGTGTGGGGAATCATTGTGGCACAAGTTTCAGGCATGGCAACCACATTCCATCCAGGGAGTAGCAACTGCATTTCACCCTATAACTTCCATACTGTTACAACGTCTGTTAAGATGTGAATATAACTTCCTAGTTTCCTCTAATTTTACCTCCATCAATCTTCACGCAAACACTCATTAAGCATCACGAGTAAAACAGCAAATAGTTTGTCTCCTTCCAATTATTCAGTGCTAAAGCAGTGTTGAAACATTCTTGGTGTGTTCAAATATCCTTTATGACACAATGTTTTTTCCTGATAGCACCATGAAGCTTGAAATAACCTTTCATCCCACAAAAATAAGAAGAACATTAATTTATTGCAATAAATTAATTTATGCAATAAATTAAACAATATATGGGGTATATTAAGTGGTAGAACACAGTCTGTCTGATCTACAGAGTCTTTAAGCAAGACATACACCGTTTGGATAAAATGCAGATGTCCCCTCAGAAATGAAGCTAAAGATCCTTACTGTACAGAAATAGCTCAAGAATAAATAATAGTTGTTATAATAGCAGAGTTTATAACCTAAATATGGTCCTTGAGGTACCTGTTTATGAAAATCCAGATCTTAAAATAAGTTTCCTTTTTTTAAATGCAAAAATTTTGAGCTGAAAACAAAAATCACTATGTGTTTTGATCTGTTTTCTACTATTGCAGATTGTGCTACCCCTGGGATTTGTCTTTCACCTATCTAAAGATTTTATTACAATATTTAATAAACCTCTGTGATGTATCTTTTTTATTAAATTAATTCCTACAAGGAATTTTTTTGTACCCTGCAGTTCTTCTTTAGTTGTTTTGAACTGTGCCAGGCTGGTTCCAGTAGATCAAAAGATTATAAATTGCTAACTCCTGAGCTGATTGAAATGTAGCAGCTCCATAAATCCTTGTGATAGATTTTCTTGTACCAAAATTACTTACTTTATGGTTGTTTTTTTTGTTTGTTTTTTTTTTTTTGCATGGAGTGATATTGACAAAAAAAGTGAGTTAGTTTACACAGTCTAGTATAAGATCCTAATTTACTTCATCAGAACTTGGTGCTATATATGTTCATGGTACTTTGGCAGAGTGTATTAGATGTATGTGGCATCTTTTTCTCAGAAAATACCCCCTAGACAGATGTATAAATTCTAATTTAAAACATAGCATGAAGATTATATGTGTGTAATGTTAAACAGGTTTCAGAAGAAAGACTGGACTAAAGTTCTGAAAGCTATTTTTTTTTTTCTGGCAAACAAAAAAATAAAACCAACAAGAAAAAATACTGATTAAATTTTTCTGTGGACAGAATTATAGGACTGAATTTATAAGAATTTCCAGATATTTTGGTTTTTTACTAACTCAATGTTTGCTTTCATTTTAATACTATTTATGAATTAGTCTATCTCACAACAAAAGAGTTAGTGTAACTACTTTCTGTGCTTTTTTTCATTCCAGCTGACCACTTGTCCATCACCCTGCAGGGCTCAAACAAATGTATGTGTGTATATGTCTAGAAGAAATTAGGAAAATCATTGCCATTATATATAATTAGAAAATCCACAATTGTCTTTTGGTTATGGGGTACAGCCGGGCAAAATAGATGGGTACCATGTAGCATCTGAAACTGTTTGAATCTGTTTATCACTAGTAAAGATGTCTGCTGAATGATGACAAGTGAAACATACCTAGTATGCAAATGGAAAAGCAAGTTAGTAAGAGGTTTTGACCATTTCTAATAATTTTTGTTGCTTCTACTTCTTCTCTCCTCTCACTTCCCTTCACACCCTGCCCCACCCCATCACAGCCTGCCCCACCCAGTCCTGTCCTATCCTTCTCTACAACCAAAGAAGCACTAGAACAATGTGGAAACTTCTGGTTTTCCCTCTGGTCCTGTCACCGAGCACCACTGAAAAGGGCCTGGCTCCATCCTCTTTGTACCCTCACCTCAAGTGTTTATAGATATCATTACAGAATCGTAAAATCATTTAGATTGGAAAAGATCTTTAAGATCATTGAATCTAACAGTAAAGCTAATATGGTCGAGTCCAGCACTAAATCATGTTCCTAGGTACCACGTCTTTCAAATAACTCCAGCAGTTGTGACTGAACCACTTCTCTGGGTGGCCTATGCCAACACTCAACAACACTTACAGTGAAGTTTGCCTAATATCCAACCCACCTTCCGTGGTGCAACTTGAGGCCATTTCCTCTTGTCCTATACCTTGCTATTTGGTAGAGGAGACCAACCGGCACCTGGCTTCAACCTCCCTTCAGACAGTTGTAAAGAGAGATATGGTCCCTCTGAGCCTCCTTTTCTCCAGGCTGACCACTCCCTCAGCTATTCCTCATAAGGAACGAGGACTAGAGGTATGCTTCAGACCCTTTGCCAGCATCTCTGGATACCTTCCAGAACTTTTATGTCTTTCTTGTGGTGAGTGTTCAAAACTGAACACAGGATTTGAAATGCGGCCTCACTAGTGGCCAAGTACCAGGGGTGATCACTACCCTGGTCCTTCTGGCCACATAATTTCTGATAGAAGTAAGGATGATATTTGGCTTCTTGGCCACATTGAGATCTCCCCTGAGCCTTTTCTTTTTCAGGCTGAAAAGTTGTCTCAGCCTTTCCTCATTGGAGAGATAATCCATCACCTTCATCATCTCTGGTGGCCTCATACTGAAGCCCTTGCAGTACGTTCATGTCTCTTTTGCATTGAGGAGCCGAAACTGAGGATGAATTTATGCACACAGCTCCAATCAACTGCTACTTCAGAGTTGTTCATCCCAGAGCTCTGATTCAGAGAACTCCATCTAGATCTCTCCAAAGCAATTTGGCACAGATGGAGCTAGCTCGCAGCATCCAGAGCCACAGGGAACTGAGGGCAAAAATCATTCCTTGCCTTTGTCTATTTAACAATATTGATGTAACTACAAAGACCTGTTCATGAAATCACAGTGTGTGCAATTATTTTGCAAGCAATACAGGTATCCAGATTCAAGTCTTTGATGATTTGGTTAAGCACACTGCAGTATGTTATGACTTTAGTTACTTTAGCCATTCTATTCCCAGAGAGTATGAAATCATAAATGCATAATTAAGGTTTTACCACTTTAGTGACAAATGTAGCACTGTATCTAAAAATGTGTCTGAGGGAGGATTTCAGCTGAGACAGGACTTTGAAATGAAACATGAAATTTTAGCAAACACTTTTTCTTCCTTATTCTTGAACCTGATTTTCTGAATACAAGGACTTGCAAAATATAAGAACCTAACTTAGGCCAACTTTTGGCTTTTGCCTCTATTCTTAAAGTAAGTATTCTTCATAAATTACTTTTTAAAACTAAGTATGTGCCAATAGGAACAGATATGTAAGGAGAAATAATTGATTCTGATGGTCCAATGACCATATTGAACATATTTTTGTAATAGGGTAATTCTAGGGGAATAGCACGGAGCAACTGGCCATTAATTGTACAGCATGTTAAGAGGTTTCCAAGAGAGATTCTTTTGCCCATGTGTCATCCAAAAGTAATCCTCTTTATGTTCTCTAAGACTGATTGATAATGTTAACCAAATATAAAGACTGGATATAGTGATAGGTTTGCTTCAAACACAACCTACAATCTAAACTGAAAAGCTAATAAATATGTACTACAAAAGCATTAGGAAGACCTTTGACTTCCTAATGCCAGATTTTATTTGAACACAAACTATGGTAATGAGAAAATTCAGACCCAAATAATAAGAAATTATGAGGATTAAAGAGTTTATTAGCAAATCTTTGCTTTGCCTAACATATCCTACCATGCGGAAGATTTTCTTCCAGTCTTGGTCTAGAAAAACTTTTATTGGCTTTGTGGTTTCCAATATACTTTGCACAGTACAATCAAATTTTCTTCAGAAGGGGACTTGTCTATATTTCTTCTGATCTCCTCTAGTAGTAAAACTGCTATAAATTCCCAATGTGTCTCTCTGTACCACCCTAAAAATACTTCTTTAAGTGAAGGCATAATGTTTTGTTCTTTGCATGCACTTCTACCTGACCTGGAAAGTAACAGGAGAAGACAATCAAGGAACGTTCCTCTCTTGTGTCCATCTGTTTCCTTTAAAAAGTAAAGAACACATATTTATTGTGAACAAACTAAGAGAAAATGGAACCCACTTTACTATTTAAAGCAAAAATAAATCACAAGCTCCCAGAGAGAGATAAATCTCTTTGTCTTGTCCGAAACACAGATGGCTTCCACTACAATCACATGTTGATAGGCAGCTTTTTAAACTCATTTATCCAGAGATATTCTTGCATTTACATTGAATTCTTGTGGGGGGGG
>VXAC01006910.1:0-72261 GCA_013399225.1 Rhipidura dahli | reverse complement strand
TGTCTTTGCTTTGTTTGCTCCTTTGTACTTTTTAATATCTAGTTAAAAGATGTTAAAACAATCCCCTGTTGTTTTGGAGGATTTTTGTTTGCTTGTTTTAGTAGGTTTTTTTGTCGTTTTTTAATCCCCTTTTTTCTCAGTAATGTCCTTGATAGCTTCTCTAAGCTATTGTTGCCATCAGGATGTCTGTCACTTGCCATGGTGAGGAAGAGGCTACACACAGAAATACATTTTCAGTGGATACAGGGAGAGGCTTCTTGGGAGTAATGGTAGAAGGCATCTAAGATGTTTCATCATGCTATAAGAAATGGGTGCCAAGTAATGCATCATTTATAGTGTGTTAGGCTTCAGCTGGAGAAAGTCAGACCCCTGTATTCATCTTTTCTCTTTTTCTTTCCTCCTCCTTCTTCCTCCACTCTTCTCTTCCTCTCGTCCTACCTTGTCCTTCCCTCTTCCTCTCACAGCTACCATTTTCATCCTTTTATATAACAGGTTTATTATTTCCATGCACTGTGTAATTCTGGTATAGTTTTAGAAATGGGCTTTCCCAGGAACAAAAAGATAGCAAGAGCCACCATTGCCCCAGCAGGCTAAAAGTTAACTCAAATGCATACAAATTGGTATCACAACAATTCTCAAAATATTCAACTTTCCCTGCTTTTTTTCTGCTATTCCCAAAACTCAAATTTCTGTTAACACAAGGTGAAAATCAATGGTTAGTTTAAAGAAGACTCATAAATTGTGTCTGAAAACAGCCTAAAATATCTGCCAGTACATATATATTACAAAAGATCTATAGACTTCACAGTTCTTTGAAAAACAGTTTTGTAAATGATAAATACCTGTGTCTAGCTTCCATCACCTGGATAGTTCATTTTTACCTTATGCCAGGATTCTAAGCTTCAAGCAGACATCCTAATGAGGGTGCATGCTGTGACAATCTGCTGGGTAAGCTACTATATGCAGAGCAATTTCATTATTTTTAATATATGTGGTCTGCCTATGAATACTTGATGTTTCCTTTTACACAAATCTCATCAAATTCTGGTAAAGATCCATGAAAAGGCAACAATGAAAAAAAAAAAAAACCACCTGAGTTATATAAACACCTTCTTAGCTTTGCATTTATAAGCCATTTTTTGTTAGTGTAATTGAATTTGCTGATAAGCACCTGGGACTTTTTTGTGTTGTCCTTAGATTAGTAACGCCTTCTTCTAACCTAATGTTCAACAGCGATTTTTGTCTGTTCATGATTCCTTAGCTAACAAAATTATTTTCTACATAAGATATCTTTCCTGTTGAGTTCATGTAGTCAGGAGTTTCAAAACAGCAAGAATCAAGATCTGAGAGGAGGAAAAAATTGCTTTTTTCTACCCACTGTTCCATTTCACATGTTATGCTTCAATATTGGTAGTTTATCATGAACAAGAATATATTACAATTCGGCAGCAGTAGAACATCGTAACTTTAAGGTAATAAATAAGGATTTGAATGCCTGCTTTAATCTAACAAATTCTGTTTCTTATGGCTTCCTTGGCATATCAAGAACAGATAGGGCAAAAATAATATTGAAGAAAGGATAACCCTTTAGTGTCAGAATTGAAGCTTAAAATGCAGCCATGAAGGGTAAAGCATCCCTTGCACTTTCATGCTGATTATTTCAGACAACTAAATTCTGCAGTCAGCATGACTCAAAATGGATCCCACCTTCTCTCCTACTGGAACTGTAATAACTATTCTCAGTACCTCTATGGTGATAAATATTTTGCCGCAAATATTCTTCTGGTCACAAGAGCAATTTCAGACACCTCAGGAACAAAAATGTGAGCTTTCTGAATATAGCAGTTATCCACCTGACAGACTGTTTGACCAAAGTTGTTAAGTCATTAAGATAGCTTTGAACATATTGAAAATATTTATCTAATTGAATATAATGATATGCTCTCTAAATATTGCCTTCAATTAAAAAAAAAAAAAACCCTATAGTTTTTTTAATACATGTGTAAAATAAAGGTGTGCATATATATAAAATCACATTAAAACATTATTAGATTTCTTGTGTTTAAAAAAACAAGTTTACCTAAACTCTTGAAATCAAGAGGAGTCCTCACTTATTTCTTAGCCAAAAGTTATTGCTTAAGTTTTGTAGCACTTTTATTCCTCCAAATTAATTATGACTCTTAATTATAAGCACTACAATTACATGATTTTATGTTTCCTATGTCCTTGTAGTCTTTCCTCATCAATTCATGTTTCACTTAGTTGGACCATTGCTAGAACTAACAGGATGTTGTTAATTTCTGTTTTATCACAGAATGGGTAAGATAGGAAGGAACCACTGGGGTCAATCTATTCTGACCAGCCTGCTCAAGTAGGGTCATCCTAGAGCACATGGCACAGCTTTGTGTCTGGACAATCTCTTCCAGTGCTCTGTCACCCACACAGTAAAGTTCTTTCTTATATTCAAGTGGAACATCCTGTGTCCCAGTTTCTGCCCGTTGCCTCTTGCCTTATTGCTTGGCATCACCAAGAAGAGCCTGGCTTCCTCCCTTTAGATACTGACACATATTGATGAGGTAACCTCTCAAGAAGTTGTCTCTTCTCAAGGCTGAACAGGCCCAGATCCCTCAACCTTTCCTCGTAAGTTGGGCGCTGCCGACCCCTAATCTTTTGTTCCTGGGCATCAGCTGGACCTGGTCAAGGAGCTTCAGTCTCTCCTGTACTGAGGAGCCAAGAACTCAACACAGTGCTCCAGATGTGGCCTCACCAGGGCTGAGCAGAGGGGCAGAATCACCTTCCTTGACCTGCTGGCATTGCTCTTCCTAGTGCAGCCTGGGATACGGCTGTAAATTTTGGCTACAAGGGCACAGCTGGCTCATGGACAGCTTGTTGTCCACCAGGACCCCAAGGTCTTTCTCTAGAATAGTCTAATAAGAAATTACTTCCAGAGCTGTTAATTTCTTTACTGGAAATTTTTAATGTTTCAAGTTTTTCAGTTTGTTTTCTATTCCTATAAGATATTTTTTTTAGATATCTGCAATATTTTTGTGATCAAAAGATTTCAATTGGAAATAAAAGGATTTATAGGTATCATAGATATTATATTAGGAAGCCCCAGATAAACAAGATGCAAACTGATCTTTGATCCAAAAAAAAAAAAAAAAAAAGAGACTTTGATACATCTTCATTAACCTATTAATTTATTGATAAGCCCTACCAGCACCCAGTGACAGTGTAGCTATCATCTGAACCACAAACTTCAAAAATTCTAAATATAGATTTGCTTCCTCAAGATTTTTGTACAACCATAAGTAATTGAGCATACCGAGTACTCCCTGAAAAATGAATGTAGGCAAAACAGAGGGAGTCCAAGTGTGATTTAGATAAATTCAGAGTCGTACAATTTAATTTGCATATAATAAAAACATAGAACCAGGTAACATCTGCACCACAACAGGGTTTTATTTTATTGCCTACAATTACAGCACCACAATTATAGGGAAATTCAATATAAAAATGGATTACATCTCATTATGACATGTAAAGCAAATTATGTGATTTGTATTTAGTCTAAATACATACATTTTTATATATATTTGCATTTATATATACATATAAACATGCATATGATATTTAACAAGAAGTATTCAGCAACGTGTAAAAAAGAAGAATATAAACAATTTATTTAATTGCAATTCAGTTTAGAAAAAAGCACACTTAACAATTCTGCTCTTTGAACCACAGAACACAACATGGAAATGCTGATTATATTTAATAAATGTGCAGAAGTTGCAAGGAAAACACTGTTGGTTTTTTTTTTTTCATTTTTTTTTCCCCAAGACAGTTACAAATTTGGATCCAGAGAGGAAACAGAACTATTCAGATAATTATGCATATATTTTGCATTTTCTTAAGCTCATTGCCTACCATAACCATTTTCTGCCATGGGTTTCTGTGGTTAAAATATTACAACAGAAGGGAGCACACACGTTTAAATAAGGAAAAAATGTTTACTATTGTGTATTTATGTATCTGTGTGTTTTCCCATTTATTTTTTCCTAAGCAAATAATTCAATTTGCCAAAAGGCTAAGAGTAAAACAAGTGCAATTTACATGAACTGTTTAACTCAAACTAGGAATAGAAATACAATAATAATGATCTTCAAATCAAGTGGAATAACACAGGGCTCTGTGCTGGTATCTGTCCTCATTAACAGTACCATAAAATGCCTGCAGGAGGCAATGGAGTGCATTGACACCAAGCTTGTAGGTATACAGCTGCAGGGTGTGCATTGAAGGGTAGAGCCACCCAGAGGATCCTAAAAAGGGTGGAAAAACACCTTAATAGAATATTATGAAAGAGTGCAAAATCCAGAACCTGGATTGTATGTGTTAAGAGGCAATGAAAAAATTTTATTTCAATAATTTCAAGCTTTAATGTGTTTCATGCATGGAAATGCTAAAGATTTATGATTCAACATCCATATGGTGGCATAAAGTCATGAATACATATGTCTGTGTGATAGCGGGTAAGTGTTTTAATGGGGACAAGAGATGTTGGCAATAAACTAGTTAATTTACAAAGGACATGATCTAAGTATAATCCACTACCTATCTGAAACAGTCATGAATTTTTATGAGCAAAATGGTGAAGTTTCCTTTATGTTAAAATTGCAGAAGGTGTTATTATCTTATTTTTATTTTCCTTCAAATGAAGAAAAATATGTGGTAGGAAACAAAACCTTATTTATTTATTTTTATCTAATTCAGAATAATTTTATTTTTTAATATCAGATAATCTGTAATCTCAACAAGTCAATGATAAAGCACAAATTAAAATTATGTTTCTGAGGTTTAAGTATTCTAATTTCTGACCCATCCCATCCTTTGAAGTCTGTCTTTATTTTCTCATGCCTCTTTGTTGAGATAAAGCAGAATTTTGTATTCTAGATAACTCCCTACCAGAATTGTTGATAATCTACAGTTTCAAACTGTTCTCAGGAAAAGTATTATTCTTTTCCTACATGAAAAAGGTGCCAAACCTGTCATGATTTTCATAATTTTTATAAGATTGCTACATATTAAAGACAAAGACACTGATAATACAGCCATAATATGTACACTATATTTTTCCTCATAAAATAAACTTAAAAATTCAATAGACAGTATCATCTACTTTCAAAGTCTTCTTATTACTGAACATTGCAGATAAATGAATCAAGATGCTCACAACATGTACATACATTTTATGCTTTAAACATTTATTTCTAACTTCATTAAATTAATCTTCAAGATGGTAGCTTTATAGGGAAGACTGCCTTTAAGTAGCAGAACTGTATCCTAAAAATTTAGCAGTGTCAGTCCACTGACTCTACTTTGTGTTACCTTTGGTGAATTAATCCTCACCAAATGAACTATAGTGGTGTCTTTATGCCCAAATCTTTGTTAATAAATGTGAACATTCAGATGGATCAGAAGCTTGCAGTAATTATTTGGTTTGCCTATACTAAGATTTATATTAATTCTAAACATGATCCTGTCAAAAAATGCAAGAATTTAATTTAAAGAAAGGATTATACATAGATTAGCTGTCCTATTTAAAGAAAAAAAAAAAAAAGAAAAGAAAAAAGGAACCAGACACACATATTAACAAATTTATGTATGAGATATACCATTGTGCAGTAATTTTTATTAGCTCTGCATAGGGTGTCCTATAAGATATAATAATTGGATACATTGCATTTAAATCCAATTCAAACAGGTCTACAAATAACTGAAATAATTTCTATCTTATAGAATTATTTTATATGAGAAACTAGTAATCTTCAAACTGGATGATGAGAATAATGTAAGGAGAAAAAGTGAGGAATATAACAAGGATGAC
Source organism: Rhipidura dahli (assembly GCA_013399225.1). Classification (NCBI taxonomy): domain Eukaryota; kingdom Metazoa; phylum Chordata; class Aves; order Passeriformes; family Rhipiduridae; genus Rhipidura; species Rhipidura dahli. Next base: position 66,377 of record VXAC01006910.1, on the reverse strand, counting down.
ATTACCATGGCAAATATGCTATTTGCTTAGTGATATGAGACTGGTCTGCTAAAATATACTTTAGTAGAGTGTGCTAAATTATGGTTCTCAGAAACTTATAACAAGAAAAAACAGGAAATGTGATTCTAAGAAAGGATTTTAAAGGAGTTGTTTTGTGGCTTTGGCTTATCTTTTGTAGTAATTTCCCACTGTACACAGATATCACTCTACATATGAACTCAGTTAAGGGTTTCATTTTCACATCTCACTTTAATATTACCTTTAACCTTTCACTTTGTGGGAAAAGACCTTTTTGCTTTGGAGCTGCAAAAGCAATGTTAGAAAGCAAATTATTCTTTAGGGTCACTGACCTGTCCCAAATAAAACTGAGTTTCTTCAGAAAGCATTTGTGAGACACAGCCCTTTGGGAGCAAATAACTAAAATGCTATTAGTTGTTTTAATAACTTTACTCAAATTTTTAGCTCAGGTTTACGTGGGAGAAGATTATCTCAAAGTTCACCTGAAAATTGTATCCTTAAATTTATCTTAAGTTCTCAGATGTAGATTCTTCTAATGCAGTTTTCTATGCTTCAACACTAATCCCATTTTAATTAACACTTTTTTTGGTAAAAGCCTTTGACTGCAAAATAATTTTTATTTATTTTTCTCGTGTTTCAGTTTTATTCTATTCAAAGCTTGTTTAATGTCAAATACTTAGAAAATCATAGGTGAAAGGGGACAACTAATCAAGTTAGTAAATGGGATGCTGGCAGTATTTATGATTAAATTATACAAATGAAAGTTTCTAGCTGAAATATCTAAAGAGGAACAGCAGCTCAAAGAAACACAGAATCATAGAGTAGTTTGGTTTGGAAAGGACATTTAAAACGGCAGGACATCTATTCCTGCAATGAGCAGGAACATCTTCAACTGGATCAGGTTGCTCAGAGCCCCATCCAGCCTGTCCTTGAATGGTTCCAGGGGTGAGGCATCCACTACCTCTATGGGCAGCCTGTTCCAGGATTTCACCACTCTCATTTAAAGAAAATTCTTCCTAATATCTAGTTTGAATTGACCTTCCTTTAGTTCAAACCATTACCCCTTCTCTTACTGAGAAGGGAGCTGCTAAACAGTCTGTCCCCGTCTTTCTTGTAATCTCACTCAAGGTACTGGAAGGCTGCTATAACCTTTCCCTGGAGCCTTCTCTTCTCCAGGCTGAGCAACCCCAACTCACTCAGCATTTCTGTATAGGAGCTGTGTCCCATCCATCTGATCACTTTTATTCTTCTAGTAAAAAGATAATTCTGGAAATATTTTTAAAGCAAAAATCCCTGTGCTTTCTCACCTATTGTTCGTTTCTATTTTAACATAAGAAACATAGGTGGGGTCAAAAACATAATTCAAGTAGAAAATGTGTAGAGAATGGAAAATTCAGACAGAAGTCAATGGAATGTCATGAGTAAGGGGATAATGAGCAGATCTTCTTGTTCATTTTATGAGTAGAGGTTTTAATATGAATTCTCACTTGTTTTTGCCTAAGGGTCATGGTGGACAGGACCTTCAACCTTGATCTTTTTTGTTAATGGATGGTGAGAATTTGCCACAGACTCACAACAGTAGAAGATTAGACTACAAATAAAGCAGTTGCTGGAAGAACTGTAACATCAGTTGCAAAGGTGTTTGAGGGGTTTTTCCTTTTTTTTTTTTTTCTCACAATCCTTGAAACTTTACCAAATTATTTTGTTTTTACTTACAGTATGACATTGAATAGAGGGGGACCACTTGGAAAATAATAAGTGCAGTATGAACACTTTGTATGATTGTTATCAAAAATCTAAGGCGGGAGGTGTTTGTTTGGAGTTTTAGTTTGTTTTTTTTTTTTCCTTCAGATACATATGGTGTGGAAGATTAGCTCTCATGATGCAAATCTTTATTTCTCAGGAAGCTCAGTCTTCCTGAATTGAGAATACACCATTTCTCAAGCTTGAAAGTTGAAATGACACCGGCATTACCTGGGATGAGCAATTCAAACATACTAAAGTCTGTTGCTTTGCAGAAACCACAGTACAACAAATTTGGAGGGCAGGAAACCGTCCCTAGATTTCAATTAAAGACTTATTCTACTTGCACCTTTCCATGCAAATGAATTGCAGGGGACTGGATCTATTCAGGCTACAAAAAAATCTGTTGCTATCTAATACCCGTTCTTCTCTGGTTTATGTTTCTGTAATAGTTCTCAGTATACATGTGCATAGATAGATTGCCTTGAAGGAATCCTACTGCAGGAGTATCTCTCTTCCAAGCTGCAAGAAAATGGTAATATTCACTGATGTTAGTGACATTAAACACCACTAAATAATGAAGCACTAATTGAATGTCCTTTTTGTGTGAGACAGTGATTAGGATTCTGTGTGCTCCTTTCCTTCCTGGAAAATAATAGAATCACTTAAAAGTGCAGTTTTGAAATAAATTATCCAAAAGCTACCATACTGCAATTTTTCTTGTGATTAGATAATACTGAGAAGATAGAGTCATGTAAGAGTTTTTAAAACTTAGATCATAATAAAAGAATTCAGATTAAATGTTTTGGATATGTTACAGAGATGCAGTGCATTGAAACCAACTACTGATTAGTGTTTCAAATTTAACTTCCAGATACCAAGCATCACAGTATTTTGATGATGAGGTGGGCTCAATTTCAACTCTGCAGTCTAAAGCAGAAGACTACAGATTTATATGGAGACTTTTAAATTTGACAGTACAGACATCACTGTGTATAGGATAATGTTTTCTTACTAGTCACTTTGAATAACAGCAATTTTACTCCTAAACTTGGGATTAATGTACTTCAAAATTCAAAAAAAAAAAAAAAAAGTGAATAATATCTAATATTCCATTAGTCTTCATCTCAGTCTGAGGAGAGGAAAAAAATTCAGCAGTACTTGTGGAAAAAGAAAAGTTCAGGTTTTTTCTTTCATTTTAGCTGGCTAAATCAGATATTATTTTATTTTCCCCTGTTTTATTTATGAAAAGACATTGCAAGCATTTTGTGTTGGTAGGTTGTAAATACTTTGCATGAGAGTAATACACATTTTAGACTGACAATCTTAAATATTCTGCTGAAGTAAATGCAAATGTCGTATGCATATGAAAGAAAGAATATTCATGCTCACTGGTACAGTATACTTACTGTGTTATGTACCTAAGGTAGTTGAGTAATTCTTAATATCACTGTCTATCTAATTTGTGATTTTTTTTTTCTATTATTTCAACTCTGTGAGCTCAACTAGTCATGAAATGTGAAAATAAAGCAAAGACAAATAAAGGACAAATGGAATTTGGGATATTTTTTTTTTTTAAATTCTTGTTATATAACTACTGGCACTATGACGTTGTACTCATCATGTTTGTGTTGCCTCCAGCCTGAAAGGCTTCTCTGAATCTGACAGTCTTACAGAGTTTATTTATGTTTCCCCTCAGTGTAATCTGGCTCAACAATACATCTTCATCTTCATACCTAGCTTTTTGTGTATTGGTTCATCAGGGAAGAAAAAAAATTCTCCTTAGAGAGGTTTTTGTTTGTTATGCAGACTTTTATCGACCATATATATGAAAGATCATGTTTCTAATGTCTGATGTTGTAAGTCCCTTGTATCGAAAATCTATATTCTTTTATTTAGCCAACATTATTTGTTATTTTCACTTAAGGGTTTGGGAAAATTCTAAAATATTTTTTATCTCAAGTGTGTTTAAATACAGAATGACCATTAGCCTCCCTTTCTTTTATGTGGTTCACTAAAAATTCAGTTTCAAGTTAAACTGCTCTCCAGTGTGTGAGGAGGAACTCTAACAAGTGTAGGAAGCTTAGCATCTTTTGTACATGTAAAATTTATGTTTCTGAGGAAGTGGCATATATGTTTTACTTTCTTCCATTAGATTTGTCTGCCTCATGTATGCTATTACTGAAGAGCTTAAGATATTCTCTCACTTCACTCAGTAATAATTCATCCTTGTGACTTTCTATACATCAAGACAAGAATAAAGACAGGTAGAGAGAGAGAGAGAAGAGATAGTGGGAATGGGCAATCCAAGTGCAGAATAGTTCAGCTTAATTTTTGTAAATACATAGTCTATAAAATGAAAAGGAAATCCTTGATTCTTCAAATGTCATTTTAATGTTTTTTTTTTTTAATTATCAATTATGTCTCAAAGTTTTTATGAAAATTCCCTTTTGAGTTAACACCAGTAAGTAGCCTACGGCACCCTCATAACTAATCAGACATATTTTACATTGATGTATTTAGCACTGTTACACAAAAGAGAAATTTATTATTAGAAATTACCTCTGTCTATAACAGAGAATAAAGACTAGAACAAAAATAACTGGTGTCTATGGAGGATAGCCACAGCAAGTGCATCTTCCTTTCTGAAAGTACTTCAAAAATATTGCCTCCTTTTCCCCTTCCCCCCATTTTTTTATCATTGTCATACTTTCCAAAGGTACTTAGGGTATTTCCAAAACCACTATTTTGGATTTATTTTTTTAGTTTTCATACCATTCATATTTCAGGCTGTCAATCTGACAAACTCATAAATAACTGGAATGTTAAAGGAACAAGGGGAATTAATCCATATGCTTTCAAACTGCATGAAGACTGTGAAGTTCTTTATATGGAAAAGGCAGATCAATCTAACTGTATCTTATCTAACAGAAGCAAAGGTAAGTTACAAAGTATGTGGCAAAGGTACATAAATTAGCAGTTTGCAAAAATTTAGCATTACAATAACTGTCAATCACATAAAATCTTTAAAGTAGTAGGAACAATTTTAGCAAGACTTCTTGTAGAATTATGATTTACAATTTAAATTCACTCTTCAAGAAAAAAAAGTATTTGTTTGACTTCAATTTAATTATTGTGCTACATGAATATTAATGATATTCGTTTAGAAAAATAAAGGCAAGCTTAAGAAATCAGGTCATTAGGTCATGTCATTTATCTTCATTATGAGAGCAGCAAATACTTGATCTCTTTTAAAAAGACAAAAAATATACCTACATAAAGTAAGCTAGTCTCAGTAGGTGATGAAAAGTACAGTTTTTGAAACTAAAAGGAAGGAAAAAATATAGAAATTTGGAATGGTTTGGATTGGAAGAGACCTTTCAAGGTCATATAGTCCTCCTCTCCTGCCATGGGCAGGCACACCTTCCTCTACCATCAGATTGCTCAAAGTCTCATCCAACCTGACCTTGAACACTTTCACAGCTTCTCTGGGCAAACTGTTCCAGTATCTCATGACACTCGTCATATTTTGTTCTAATTTGTATTGTATTTGTTTTGTATTTCTAATCTAAGTCTACCCTCTATCAATCCATTAAAACTGTAGTTTCTTGTTGTGTCTCTAAACACAACTCCTGGTAAAAATTACTCCCTGGTAAAAATTATCTGCCTTACAAGCCTCTTTTATATACTGATGATTCTGACATTCCCCTAATACTTTATCACAGAACTTCTAGGAGAGGTTACAAGATAGAATCATAGAATATCCTGGCTCTACACATACCGGAGATTCTGAGGAATTAATTTTACTGCTTTCTTTGCGTTGGATACTTTGGTTACAGTCATGTCCTAAAATTCTTAGCCAGCTTTGGGATTACTTTGCACTGCTAAGTACAGAGCTGGCTGAGGTGAAGATGATGAAAAGATGTAATATGTCTGTCATGAGTACAGAAGACTGACTGTGAGATTCTTGCTTCTTTTTTTATGAAAACAGTTTTATTTAGCAGTATTTTATTCTCCTAGATGTTCCCATTCAAAACTTTTTCCTGCTGTGTCCCATATTAGAGAAATATTTTGTTTGTTTGTTTGTCTGTTTGTTTTATTTAGTCTTGAGCTCCTTTTACAGCTTTCTAAGACTTAAAACACAGAAAATGTCCCTACAAAAGATTTTAGGGTATCAGAAATAAGATAACAATCAATCAATCCATCATTAACACTTTCCAGAGACTCTAAATTTCTTCTTTTATATCTTCTATGTAATCTCTGTTGCGATGCAGTTTTACTTAGTATAAAATTTGATGTTATTAAAATGGCATAAGGGAAAACCATTAGAAAAGTGAATGTTTGACACAAAAAGTAAGAGATGATAATAGAAATCCTTCAAGGAAAAATAACTGTTTCTAAAGAGAGGGAGCGCTGGGTGCTTTATGATTAAATTTCATGCTTTGACGTTTTTCAATTCTTTGAAAGCAAGTGATAATAAGGAAATTAGTTCTTAGTCTGAGCAGCAGCTTAAATGAAACCAATAGAACCTAAAGAGTCCAACTTTTGTGTGTTAGTTAAATGTTCTTTTATCTCTTAGAGTTAAAGTGGATAATGAAACTTGTTACTTAAGGGACTTATCAGTGGAAATTTTGATAATTTTACATTGCATGTCTAGAGTGTCAAAATTATAAATGATTAAAATGTTGCTTCCATGGCTGAGAGAGAATCTTATGGGTTATGAATTAATACAGTCTAAGAGAACAAAAATGGAGTTAATAGATATTCATTTTTCTCTTCTTTTCAATTAGAGATAAAAGCGAATTTCTTTTTCTGTTCGTGTTTCAAAACACGTTTTAAATTATTTTAAAAGAAATATAGATAATTCCTTAACTTTGTAGTGCATTTAGATAAGCAAAAATAGCTACTGTTAGATAATAAAGATCCTGATGGAGGCCTTAGGGTTAGACATCGATGATGACAAAAAGTTTCGTTTTCAAGGAATGTAAGGTTCAAATGATTTTTTAAAGCAAATATATAGCAAAATTTGACTGATGGGAAAAGCATAACTTTTGATGTCACTTAGCTGAAGAGAGGTGATGGGTCTTGAAGTCAGAAAATAACTATAAAAGAGCACCAGACAGCACATAGTGCAAACTGAATTAAAAGAAGTTGAACGTTTGTCTACAAGGTAGAACATGGACTTTAGATTGTGCCTGCAGCTTTCTAAACATACATAAAAATGTGTCTTTCCTAAAGGACTCTGAACTTAATGGACCGAGTAAAAATAATGCAGGTAAGATAAAAAGTGAAAAGTAACTTCTGTTATCTTACACAGAGAATATAGTGGCAGAATAAAAAATACAAGTGATTCTCAGGTTCAGTCCAGTAAGATGATTGAGGAAATGCACTGCTTTTAAAGCTGTTGGTCCTTAAATTAGAGTCCTAAAACTTCACATCCCTAGTCCTAAAATAGATCAGCTTTAGCTATTGTTCTGGAATGGCTCTGGATACTGAATAGTATATATTTGAATGTGCTAATGTTGCTTCTCAGGTGTCTTCTCCTGGCCTCGGTAGCTCCAATAGAGGTTCTGGCAGCCTAATTAGAGGATGGGCTGGCTCGGACCCCTGAGTCCCGGGGCTGCATTCCTGGGCAGGTGGAACCTTCACTGTTATGAAGGTTGGACAGAGAGCAGAGCACTGCAGCTGATAGATATTAAACTTTAATCCCCATAGAGGAAAAACATAACATAACAACCTATACCAAGCTAACAATGGCACAGGCTTGTCTCACACCTCTGTTTTATGCCCTCGGTTAGGGGAGGGCGAGGCGAGGGGACGAGCCAATGAGTGAATGATGGAACAGTGACATTCAGGCAACAGGGAACGAACAGGGGAGGAACAAAGGCACCGGCGCCAATCCTGAATCTCTGATACCTGAGAATCCCCGGATCTGATGCAGTCAATTAACCCCATGAAGAGGCATCAGGTACCCAGAGAAAAATCCAGAAACTGGGAACAGAAGAAGCAGTAAGCTGAACAGAAAGGCCTGTTCAGTCTGTTGCTTCCTGGATACTGAAGTTAACCCATTGTGAATTTTTCCCAATGGAATGTCCCACTGTAACATGTTAATTTTGAAAAAGTTTAACTTCGAAAAAGTTTAACTTCTAGATTTATTCTATATCTAGATATATTGCAGTGTCTTCAGCACTCTCATGAGCTTATACTATAGTGATGGTTTTGACTATTCCAACTTAGGCACTGAAAAATCATCTGAAATGATTAGTTTAATTTAAAAGAAGAGCAAACACTGGAAAAACTTCAGATCCTTTTCATTTTGATGCCGTCAAGTCTAGAAATGCTAGAAACTTGTATTTCTCAGAATTTTTTGCGTCTGAGGGAAAAAAAACCCAACCAAATAAAAAAAATGCAAAGGAATACACATTCAATGTTGTCCTTAATTGCAAAAAAATGCATGTATTAAAAGAAATATAGTTATGAGTAATACTGATAAGCAGAATTGAAGAGAAACTTTATTTTCACTTTTGAAATGGTTTGTTATTTGTCATGAATTGCTGAAAGAACCAATGATAGTCTTCTGCTTTAGAGTGATTTTCAATTCATTTTATTTAACATCTTTTTTTGGGAGCCTAATATAATTTTGGTGCAGATTACAGTGTTTAGCATATGCTGAATGACATATAACAGCTTAAATTCATTCTTAAAAATAGTGCAGTAGTGAACACTGCAATTACCATAGTACCCCATATTTATATTGATAGAAAATACAATAGTAATCTGAGCTCTGTGTATTATTCTATTCTCTAAAGTAAACCACATAACTTCATGTTGACTGTTAGAATAGTGTTGTGAAAGGTTCCTGCAGGGATGGGTGAACTGGTGATTGTAGCAGGCATATAGCTTTTCCTTTTGTGCTGCACATGCAAGAGATAACTGAAGATTCAATCTTCTCTTTCTCATCTCATTATGAGGAGGGGAAGAGGTGATGTGTATATTTCTGGCCCGTGGATTCACTTTTTCTGCTTCAGAAATGCTTGAGAGCAGATATCTGCCTACAGCCATAAAAGCTATTAAAAAATTACAAAAGCTCAGCTCAGCAACAGCATTTTGCAGTTCAGCCAGGGTTTGCAGCTGGAGAATTGCAAATATCTTGGGTCTGCCGGTGAGAAGTAGTGCCTTTGGGACAATATTCTAAAAATTGTGCAGAGGGTGTAGTCTGACATGCAGGTGAGGAAATAGAGGCTTCAGATAAGAATTCCAAGATACATTTTAGTGTTTTTCAGAAGAGACCTAACCATTTAGACGACTGAACTGTGAGTGCCAAAACCACTTTTCAAATCACACAAACTCCCAACCCATTTAGAATGCCCCTGCATCAGCATTTTAGTTCAAACCAGGAGTGCACATCAAAGTAAATCTCCCAGTTGCCAACACTCCCCTCACCAATCTCCCTGTCCCTTGTGATCCTTCGCATTGCAGAGCACAAACTCACCTGCTCAGGACTCCAAGGGCCTACACATTGCATTAGTTAATAGGACAAAGCTTGCCTTGGCCTGAGCTGGCTGTAGGTTCTTGCAATAGTCCTAGAGGTCAACCAATTTTTCCCTGCCCTGATGTAGATAGAGCCTTGGGTGTGCTGTGTGTGGTGAAGGACTCAACTCCTCAGCTGTCACAAAATAACACACACCCTTTACATTAAGCTCTATGCAATTTTCCAGCTTAAAATGGGACACAGTATGGAAAATAATTGATAAAAAGCCCTGTAAAAATAGCTTCAAGTGGCCCCCAGGTCTGTGAATTAAGGAACCTTGCTCCTTAGCTACGATGCCAAGATACAACTCATTCACTGTAAGCCTTGAAACAAACTGTATCCATCAACTTGGGATCCAGGGGGACATCAAGAGTGAGCATTGCACCACAGAAGAGACACAATTTGAACTCTATTATTATTGTTTATTATTATTATTACTATTATTAATTATAAGATTTTTAGTTAATTAGGTGTGGACTAGATGGTTAAAACATTAACTAGACAAGCAATAAATTTTTGTCGCCATATACAGACTGTTGTCCCTTTTGACCATAGTAAGATTTTGAATAAAAAAATAATGCTTATGGAAAAGCAGATTTCAGAGCCTCAACATTGAGTTTTGCCTGTAAAATCCTTGTTCATTGTAGTTGTCAACTTACCATTAGAATCTGATCCTTGACACATCTTTGGCATCGTAGTAAAGACCAAAGATACTTTTATTTCTCTTTCTACGGAAGTGATATCCAAAATAACTTTAGTCAACAGTTGTGAGGCTGTTTGCTAGCAAGCTCTTTCTGTACTTCTTTCCAAAGGGTATTTATCTGAAGGCAAATTTTCTATTAAGAGAGGCTCCTTGGCTGACCATTGTATAGCAAAGTTTGTCAAATTGTCTTGCACAAGAGGTAGTGTTTTAGTTTTAATCTGTCCAAAACCTGTCCTTAAACCTGTCCTTTCTCTGCAGTCTTTTCTGCTAGTCCATTCCAGTGGCCTGTTCTCAGACTGCTTGCCAACACCACCTGTTATTTAGGACAAAAAGATCAGTACATATTAAAAATAAAACCCAAAAAAAAAAAAAAAACCAAAAAAAAAACAAAACGAAAAAAACCCTGCCATGATAACCAGGTCTGAGTGAGAGCTCCAAGCTGGCACTTTTTCATGACCTGGATGATTTTTTATCTAACAGTTCATATGTCCCAAATTATGTGACTTTAGGTGTTAAGTAGGTTTGGCAGTAACTAAACAGCAGTTCACTTATTTTGTAGTTACACATGCAAGGCTTTTGTTTTTTGTGGGAATTTTTTCTCTTTTTTATAGACCATTATGGAACAAAATATTTAAGTAAAAGCTTACAAAGTAAAGAAGGAATTAGCAGCTTCATGTCTTGCAGCATCTAGGTCCCTGTCACTTTTTTGCTTAGTGTTATTTCTTATTTCTACTCAATTTCTTCAATTTCTTTGATGGTTACTAATTTGTATTGCTTGTGGACGGTAGGAGGAGGTGCAAGTTATTGGTATGTCAATCACAAATACAATGAGTGAAACATCCAGTAAGCTCCAATTTAACTAAGGTTACCTTGGTTAATGTTTTGTTGTTGTTGTGGTGTTTTTGTTGGGTTTTTCAGGGATGGCGGTGGGGGGGTATTGGTTTTGGGTTGTGTGGGGGTTTTGTTGGTTTGATTGATTTTGTCTTGTTTTGTTGTTGTTTTATAATTTGGAGGTCTTTTGAGGGGGGTTCAGAGGCTGTTAACAGACTGGGTCAGTTTCAGCAAGCTGTTTAGGAAATTTTTTTTAAAACAGGTTGGAACCCATTTCACTGTCTAAATTATAAACGTGCAAAACTACAACAGGGACACATTGTGCATTTACAAATAGAAAAACAACTGTCACATTCACAAAATTTCAGCACAAACTTGGCAGATTATTTGCTTATTCCTGGCAGTGTTGAAAGTATTCTAGTTCTTTTATTTTTTTTTTTTTTCTGTGTGCACTAGGCCCAAAGCCAATATATACACTCACATATGGGGAATGCTTGGTACAACCAGATGTTAAGAGATGAATTCTTCTAGTATTGGCATCTGGGCTTGGGTCTGTTCCCTTGGTATATTCCTCTCTTTGACTCCTTGATTGGTTCTGCTGCTGGCTGCTGTGACATCTGTTCAGCTGTCTGCAGACTTGGTAAAATGCTGCTATTTCTTTATCTTTCTGGATGTCAGATTTCTTTGACATTCTCAAGAGCATAAAAATTTAAATTTTATTTCGCTGTGCCAGTCAATAGGGCAAAGTATGGATTTCATCTTCATGTCTCTATTTGTTCTTTGTAAAAATGTTAAATCTTGTTCATGCATTTATATTTTCTTGCATATTTGAAATGGGAGGTGGGGTTTTTTTGTTTCTTTTAAATAATGCGTAACCATACTACATCTGCTTTAAAGAAAAACACTAACTACTTTAAAACAAGACCCCTATGATCACCCATTCATCATTTAAACAACTTCTCTTTAAACAAAATGGAATTATATTCAATGTGGTAGTATGTGGTGGCATACTTAAGAATTGAATAGTTTTAATAGCTAAAAAATAGAGGGAAAAAGACCTGAGGTGGGAGAAGGATGTGATGACATATTCAATAATTTCAAGTATCTTGCTGCTAAATCTGGTTGTGATTAAAATCATGTAATCCTTTCCTGCAACCATCAGAAGACTTAGCATATATGTGATGTTTTCATAGTCTTGACATGCATGACCAAGTTTATGAAGTGATATTCAAAATTTCTTTTCAATAAAAATTTAATTGGATTCTGAACTCTTTTGGCTATTTCTATCAAATGCCATAAGCTCATATTTTTCTCAGACTGAAATCTCTCCCTTTTTCAAGTGGGAATGGAGCATCTCTTGTTCCCCACTTCACTGCACACCAGAGCCCAAGACTCTAGTGTTACAGAGCTTCTTTGCCGTGGAATCTGTGACCAATTGAAAGATGCAGTGACTCACACCAGCTTCTTCGAAGCAAATGTTTAACTACGCACAAGAGCAGAGCAATCAGAAAAAGAAAGGTTAAAACAACAATTCTTAGCAGACCTCAGTAAATCCTCTAAAAGTTAGGTAGGTTTAATTTATGTGGAGTGTTTAAACTCTTCTGAGAATATAGTGTTTTCTTCTTATTGCTTTCTCAGTTACTGAAATGAAAGGCTTTATTTAATTTTATTTAATAAAGGACTTTCTTTTGTGTTTATTTACTGTTTATGGTTGTGGAGTTTTTTGTTTGTTTTAGTAAAAAATTATATGTCCTTTCAGAATTGGTTTTGAATATATTGTCTCTGTACTTTACTTCTTACATTATGTTTTGAAACAGATAGTTATAAGACCTGTTACTGTTAAAGAAGAACCTTTATCCCAGAAAGAATGTTTGTCCTATCCACTTTCTTTCAGATTTCTGACTAAACTGGTTGAGTAGAAATGACAGTCCTGTCTAACCTAATCCCAGAAACCTGGGCAATAGCATGAAAAAAATAAACAAACCTGAACAATTGATACATACATTTTAAGAATGATATAATCTTTTGGAACTGGACTGGAGAACAGGTATCCCATTTTAAAAAGAGAAAAATGGATATAAAAGTGGTAGCATAACTTGGATTAGAATAGAAAAGAAATCCTCAGAGGTCAGCATTGTATGTGGTCTGCTTTAGACTCTTAGGATTATATTTTTATATACATACAGTTGCTGATCTCTTCCAAGTGTAATAAAAATACAAATACTCATTATTCTGGGAGCCTTCTGCAGAAGAAGAAGACTGTTAATGATACTTTATTCTAGTTGTGCCTGGACATAACAGATGACAACTTTGCCTATGTGATATTAAAAGATTTGATTAAAAAAATATGCGTTATTATCAATGCTTGGCATGGATAAGCAGTGAAGACCTTATGATGAACAAGTACAACAAAATAACTTTGTGTTAATTGATGATTATATGTTCCTCTTGAATTAACTGTAATGGATCTGATTTCAAAAGGAGGATTTGAGCAATACTGTCATGTACTGTCAAGTTTTCTTATGCTCCACACAGTCTAACATGATAATTTAAAACATAGCATAAATCAGAAAAGTAGATTGAAAAATTAATCACTTGGGTGCTATCACTCATGTATGACCCCAATCTTAGTGTTATATATAAATACTAAAAATAGTTAATTTCATCCATGATACCTTGTAGTATGATTTATTTGAATAACTCACTTCCTAGCTGAATGTACCCCAGTACATCAAGATAATAAACATCTAGGTCATCCTGTACAAACCATAATATGGAGGTTTAACTGATAATTGTTATAAACAGGGCCTCTACATGCCAGTTGCATTTCCCATTCAACATGTAGAGAATGTGGAAACTAAGCTATTTATTCTTATTCTACTTACTCCATCATTACTTTACATTACATTAACTGCACACCATCCACCCTGCACACTTAATCAGGTATGGGTCCTCTAAACCCCTGCATCATTAACTACTTACCAAAAAGTCATTATTATCTGATTGCTGTTCAGCAGACTTTTTAAAATGAATTGGTGGTCTCAGCCAAATGCCCACAACTCAAAGAGTTAGTGTGCAGTGGTATTGCTTTACTCAGTATTGAAAGAGTAAGCAAATAGAGTATAGAGTGGTACATCACCCACTGAATACTGTGACTTGAAAAGGTGATCTCTGCAGCTAAACCTGTAAATCTACATGAAAACTTATATAAAGTCAGGTTAAGGCAATATGGTTTGTTTGTAGCAAACTCTGCTTAAAAAACGGGGTTTTCAGTGTCCATAACTATCAATCGGTTACAATTGACTACAGACACATGGACATTACAGAAGAATTCTATTAGGTAAAGACAGGTAAAATGTGTACAATTTAGTCTAAGTGGGCTAAGGTTGAAGAACGACTAAACAAATCCTGGAACATTATTAGTGCAATGCCAGAGCACTTTGGGAACTGGTGAGCAATAATAAAACCTGAGAAGGAAAGAGAAAACACGTTCACTGCAGACCAGATTTGGTTTCCATCTCCAACTCCTTAGTTACAATATTGGAATGAGTTACTGTCTAAATAATTCACTCACAGATACCTTTTCTGGTCCTAGTTCAGATTTCTATAAAGAAAGTAAATGTGTGTAATGTGTAAGTGAACCTGTGTGCATTACTGAGAATGCAAATGTATTTGATGGAGAACTAGACTATTTTTTGTTTTCAGATAGAAAGATAAAATTGAAAGCAAAAGTTTTTGTTCCTGCAAAAAAATATAGTCTGTGATCCCAAGGGTAAGTATTATGAAGTACATATAAAGTGCATATTTCAGTGCAGGAAGTCTCTCAGTGTTACATTTGTGTTAGGCTGGAAGCCTTTGCACATGTTGATGAACTCTAATTGAGACTAGTATTTTGAGAATCAGTAAGACTAGTCACATACAAAAGATTATTACCCATTAAAATCTGGATAAATAATAAATGCCAAAAGTTACATATTTAAGAACAAAATAAAAATAAGCCAATACAGTTTAGTCTCTGTATTTTATTCCTATTTTTCAATCCATAGAAATTCAACATGAAACAGAAAAAAAAAAAAAAAAAAGAAACTTCATATAAGAATACACAAAAAGTATTCAAAAATAGGGTAAAAATTCCCAGGAACAGTTGGCCTTTGACAAATGCTAATGTTACTTAAGTGTTGTGCGACCATTCATACTACAGAATTATCAGAGATAATGCTATATTGATGCCACGTAAATACATAACCATAGTCTAACATGATGCTAAGAGTAGAGATTTAGCTTTTTAAAAGGCAATATATTCCTAGGTTCCTTCTATACCTACTAGTTTCATCCTCCTGTATAACTGGCAATGTCAGCTGTACTGGGAAAGCTGTGAAGTGATTAAACTGCTCATTCTTTTATACTTGTTTATATTTTGTATGATTCTTGAATCTGTTACTATAGCAGGAAATAAGATCTCTCTAGGCAGATCAAAGGTCACATATTTAAGAAAAATATTTTTTCTCATGTAGGAAATATTAACAAAGGTTGATTTTGTCACTGAGTATATGGCAAAAATTCTTTTGAAATCATGTGATTCCAGAATATTATCCTTATCCTTAGCATCTTATACCCCGTTGTTCTCTTACAGACAGGGACACTGGCATCCATAACTCTCAGGATGAGAAGGGGACAGAAACATCATGATTTGTTCTTTTGAATGAATGCACCTTTTGCTCTTTCTATTACACTTCTGGACAGTATAAAGCTATATTTTTAATTGCAGTTAATTGCAGCTTCAATTTCCAATTCAAGATATTTTGGAGCAGGTTCAAGGCAGCACCTCTTGTACATGTGCAAATTGTGATAAGAGATGTGAGCTCTTTATTTATGTAATGAGGACTATCTCATCATATGAAGGAAGTGATAAAAATTTGATTTTGGCACTAGTTGTATACTTGTTTGCTGAGTGCAGAGCTCACAATACAAAAAAATAAACCACAAAGAACTACAAAGAAGACATTAAATGCAACATCAGAGAATGAAATTGTTTCTACTTCAAAAGAAGTACCTATGATGAATGTGGCAATTACTCTGAACAGACAAGGCAACAAATGAAAGACTTGGAGAATGGTGCAGATAGACATTCATGACAGATGTTATAAGGATGCCAAGGGACAGATTGCCAGACAAGTAAGTCAGAGAAGACACTGACAAATATACTGCAAGGGATAACTTTTCAAAGAAGGTCGGGAAAGAAGAAAAATGAGCTTATATAATGCAAATCTATACAAGTCTATGCTTAGCATCTTAAACAATTCCAAGGCTGTATACAGCATGATAGAGGAAAGATACCATGTCAAATAAAAGAAATCTGTACATGTTTCTTTGTCCCAAATAATTGTTACCTCTAATAAACTCTACCCTACAAAATTACTTCACCTTTACAGATCTTCTAGAGGAATCAAGACCTTAGGCATGCTTAACAGGACATAGAAGAGATACACATCTCAGAATGGGATTCAAAGGATCCAGTGTAAAGCAACCTAAATCAACCAGACATTTTGAAGAGATTGGCATAAAGAACAGCACAGCAAAAGGGGTCTATGCATTTCTTCTTAACAAGAAAAATGCAAGGATCTGTTTTTCTCTCTTTCTTTCTCTCTTTCTCTCTTTCTCTCAAGTTGAAGCCATGTCTGAGGAGTTAATTGTAAATGTTTCTCAAAAAAAAAAAAAAAAGTTTTGCACCTATAACATCCTACAGGAGGAGGAATCTGCAGTTCCCATACAACAAACAACTTGTTTTCATTCTTAAAGGTACTACATGAGATGTAATTACTGAAGAGATAGTAAATAATTGTCTTTTTATTATCATATAATCAAAAATTCTTAGGATTAAGTTGTAATAGACCCATAGGCATCACTGAGTCCAACTCCCTGCTACCTGCAGGAACACCTAAATTAAATTGCATGAGTAAGAGCACAATCCTTGATATTTTTCTATCAAGTCAGTCTCTCCAAAAATAATATTTTGCTCTGCATTTATTTGGTTTGTGAATACATAATCTGTGTTGAAATAAAATTGAGAAATCTAAATGAGTAGTTTATATTTCTGTAATATTAGCTGATTTTGCAGATCATTTCTGAATTAATAAGTAGATCAGGGAAAGCTGTAAGTGTCTGCTGGTTAACACATTTATTAAGTATGACAAAATATATTTGAAAATATGTACAAAGGCAGAAAGTTATTTTTAAGCAACCACATTCAGGTCAAGAATTTTCACGACACAGTAACCACAAGAACAGGACTGAATGGGAAGTGAAAATCATTAAAGATTTATTTTTTTTTAAGGTATGGAAAAAGTCAGCAAAAGGCTCTCAGACAAAATTGCTATATAACAGAAGACAAAAGAAAGTTCTCTTTTTTTCTTTTCTTTTACCAGAAGTGGTCTTGCAAGTATTAAAAACAAATATTTAGTTAGAAGATAAAATGTCAGTCTGAACAGAGAAGACAGGGAAAACACATTTCGCAGCTAAAACAAGCATAAAAGAAACAATTAGAAAATGTCATCATTGTCCTGTTCCTCTACAAAGCAAACATGGAAAGATTTTTAATTACATCTTGATAAGTCAGTGAAATGAATGTGATTAAAATGAAACTATACCTGCTAGTATAATATTTAGGAATTTTCAGTGAGAATCTCAAAGTAAATATCAAAGCAGGTCAAGAAATCAAGGAACAGTGTCTTCATTCCTGAAAAAAAAATGTTAACTTACCACTGTTTCTTTGACTACTATCAATTTTGTTTAACACAGCTGCATTTTTTAAAAGTAAAAGTTGCAGCTCAGAAATGTGGGTTATATGATTTTTGATTTGGAATATTCTCCAGCAGCAGTCATTCAGGAGCCTGATGATTCTTATAAATTAATTGTCTCAAACACAATATCCCTAAATTTATGAAGGCTTTACTAAAGGTAAGACACAGTATTTAACTGTAATCAACTTGAACAATATGACAATCAAGTAGCCTATTTGTTTTGTCAAGGCAGAAAATCATTCTCTTCTGACCAATAAACAGTGCTTATACTTTTGATTAGACAAATAAACAATAACAATATAACAATATATTTTAGGAAGAAAAGCTGGCAGTATCCTGGTAAATGGTTCCAGGATGACTTCTATTGGCACCATAATATCACAGTATTTTTAAATTTTGGAAGATCATTTTTTATTAACCCATTAATGATGACAATATGATAAAGACCATTTAGATCTTTAGACTGACCACAATATTTCCTCTAAATCACTCTACATTTCTTGTTTGCTTTTGTTTGGTTGGGTTGGTTTTTCTTCTGATCTCTGAAGTTAAAGCTTTCAAAAGTCTAACACTGAAATGCTAGCCTATAAAGGCTGACAGTGCTAATCCTCTTAAAATAATCTCTTCAGCTTGCTCTTGGAAATGTTACTGAATTTTTCTTCATTTCAAATCATGAAATTGCCCTAAGGTGTCCTTTTATTTATTTTTTTTCATCCGTCTTTGTTTAAGTACAGCCTGCAACTAGCAAGCATGCTTGAAGTTAAATATTCACAGTGATCCACAAACCTAGTAACCTTACAACCTTTAATTAAATAATGATATCTATATATGTGTTACAGTTTCTTGGTGTCTAAATGGATCAGTGCTCTCCAAGAAGTGAGTTTGTGTAGAAAGATTGAGAAATATTTATATAATAGAAATTTACAGATGGAGTTGTCAAACTGTAGTTGATCCAAATTTTAATTGATACTTTACAAGAAGCATTCTTCTCCCTTAATTTTGATATTTGTTACAAGAATGTAGAGGCATCTTCCCCCTTGACTCTGTCTCCAGAGGTAAAATATTATTTTGGTTATGTTTGAGACCTGATTTAAAGACAGCACGAGCTCAGAACATGGTTTAGACATATACTTTATTGAATAGTATAGCAGTATTTAAGTTTAAATTTGTTTAAAGTTCTGGTCTGTTTCTATCCACCCAGGTCCAGGCACCAGTAGGTGCATAGTCCAAGCCAACTAACCACCTCCTTTTTTTATAGCCAGTAGGTAAGTTATACCAGCTTAGTAAACCTAGAGGTGGGTTCACAAGATGTAGCTCTCATGCCCTGGCAGTGGAAGTGCAGCTTGAAATAAGTGACATCCTCTGGTCCCTTGAGACCAAGGCAATGCTAGCAGGTAGGGTAAGAGAATAGCCACAGATCTGCTGAGTAAAACAGTTGACTGAGCCCCAGACATCCACAAGACATGAATTTAAGGGATTTCACCAGGAACCAGCCTGAGCTGGTGACAGTGGACTGAATGCCCATCAGCAGATAGAGCACCGTAGCTGTGTTTTGGAAGAGCAGTTTCCTCTTTAGTTTTCTACAACAGGAATTTTTACTGCTCTGAAAGCACACAGTGAAGTCAGTGAGGGATCAGTACATGGAAGTGACTGGGAGACTTGCTTCAGAAGCACATCCTGATCCAAACTAGAACAGTAATGTAAATTAGAACAGAATAATGCCTAATACATCCAGCTGGAAAACCATCTTGCTGTCCTAGTTTTGCTTTGCAGAGGTGGAAAGAGAGAAATGAAAGCAAGACCTGGTATGAGGTGAACACTGTGAAAACTGGAGTGTGACCAATATCCACTAATTTTCAGTGGACATTATATTAACAATGCAGTTCAATTCCCCTGAGCTGGCAGTAATAAAGTCTTCATCTTACAGTTTTATCTCCAGACTTATAAATCATGATGTTAATTAAAAATAACTGACATAATTTCATTTTACCCTGGCATCATTTGTTTCAGTTACAAAACGTCCAAGACTCCAGTAGATAAAAGAATATACTCTTATTCTTAAAAATTCAGATCAGACTTTCATAAATGATTAAAATTGTACAGATTGACAGGAGTAGAACAATAAAATATTTATACTATAAATTAGCTATATACATTTCATTTTATTTTGAAATTTCTATGCATGATTATGCAATTTTCTCTAAGTTAAATCCTTGTTTGCATATAAGTAGTAAAATCCAAGTTTATTAAAACCTGCAAGGATAAAAACCAAAATCATCTGAAAAATCAGGTTTTATTAGATAACTCAGAAAAATAAAAAAAATATCATTTTTCAGCTAAAACACAGAAGAAAGTCTGAGGGTGTTCCCTTTGCACTGTTGCTGGCATAACAAGGCCTCTGAGGTTGCTGCTCTTTGCAATCACTATTTTATTAAATGTCGGAAAGTGTAATGTTGAAGGCTCACATTGAAGGCTCATGTAATGCAGCTTACCTTACACACAAAACCTTCACAAAAACATCTTCCAAATCCACTTGTTAAAAGATTTATGGCATCATGCATGTTTTACACCAATGAGTGCATTAATGGCTTTCTTTGATGCTTCCCACAGGAGTCATGCTTTCTGGAAAAAAGCCAAAGTATGGAGCAGCACACAATCATCCCAGCTGGCTTGTAGAAAAAAGTTCTCAGGCACAGAAGATAAAATATTAAAATATATGGAATTCTTAATTCTAAAAGTTAAAAAACCTTTTACATTTTGTGGTGTTTAACAAGCATTAAATTTTGCATATTAGGGTTTCATGAGTGGTATATATCTTACTTGTCATTTAGTTCTGTGCATTTCCATGGCTGTAAGTTATATATGTTTCTTAGCAAAGTAAATCATAAGTCTGAAAGAACACAATTAAGTTACTATAAAACATCTTAAAATGAAATTATTTTTGAAGCACCTAAAAGATTTAGGGTCTCATATCTTCACTGATGTTATCTAGCAGTAGTGTGTCTTCTTCTAGAAGCTTATGAGGCTTGCAGCTGAAATTATCAGGTTCATTGTTGAGAGAACGAAAAAAAATAGTTGTTTTAATTTAATTTGGATAAAATTAAAGTGCTGTAGTAAAGAAGAAATTAAAGCACAATGATGACCTAAATTATCAATTTGGTTGAAAAATGCAAGTAACCCCTGCTCTTGTGACTACAACACATTTGTATGTGGTTAACCTAACCTTAGACTTCTGCACATGCACATTTCAGTTGACGTCCAAAGGCTGCTGTCTGCCCACTCACTGCAGGAGAAGAGTAGGAAAATAAGAATATCCTCCTGCTTATCCTATTCTCCAGATGAGTGGCCAAATTTGTTAGGAGACCTTTTCATCTGTTGTATGGTACTCAGGATTATGAATTTCCTGCATAATAGCCAGCTCTTAAGAGTGCTCCAAAATTGTTTCAGAAATATATTAGAAAACAAAGCAAGGCTGAGAAATAAGGGACAGTGTAATTCCACAAGACAGTTTGGTGATACAGACAACTGCTTTGAGTTTTATCAGGGTTAGATCAAAGTTAATTTTCATAAAAAAAACCAGTTTTATATTTTTAAAGAGACATGTCTTTTTTGGATTGACCTTAAATGTAGAGGTCTTTAGACACAAAAATAGAAAGTCAAGGATGTTAATTCTCTGGACAAAATACTTTGCATTTCAAATTAACTACAGTGTTTTTCAATCTGAAAATATATTAAATGGCTAGTTTCTATGCTGACAGACGGAAACTGTGACTTAGTTTTCTCTAAATTTCAGCGGTATATTGATAAGGTTACTATGATAACACAAATCAGTCCTGAGAACCCTATCAGCCGAGTTCAGGTTTAGTGGAAGGCTTCATGAGTTTTATGCTTGAATAACTATGCAATTATCATTCAAGAATATCTTTGAGTGAATGTGACAAAGAAGTGCCATTATTGTGTCTGTTGCATACCATTTATGTGCAAGTATTGGTTATGACACCAATCACTGTTTCTACCAATTGCTTACAATGGTCCTCCCCTAGTAATTTCATTTTTCTCTCCTGTGTCCAGGACCAAAATATTTCTCATGTACTATTATAATTTTTCCAAATTTTATGTATTTCTCTGTTAGAAATAGATAAAAAATGCTAAGGGAGTGGGGTGGTAGAAAGGTTTCATTTCCAACTTGTCCAAAGTTAAAAAACAAATATACACTTTATCAGCTCTGTTGCCTTGAGATTTCAGCACTGTTTCCAAGTTCAAGAGCTTACGGTAATAATCAGTTAAGGATACAAACTTATCTGAAACCAGAAAGAGCTTTGATGTTCACCCTGGAATAATCTCAAGGTGAGTGCATTATAGTGCTCTGGCAATTAGGCACATAAGGCTCTTCTGAGCAACGCTAGCTTAAAGTATTTTAGCACTGTGCCACTAGAAAAATGAACTATAATTCTTACCCTACTGTACATAACTGTGAATATTGAGGGTAGTTTAAAAGCACATGTAATAAAAATAATTTATTTCTAATCTCTGAGACAAACTCTCTGTTGTCAAGCTGATAATGTGATTCCAGACAAAATTAAAAACATCTACTTCTGTCTTAGTGGAAGCACATTAAACATATCTCTTTAATGTTAAGAATTAAATTTTAAATGTTTTAAATTTGACTTGTAAGAATATTTAAAACCATGAAGATAATTTAACTATTTTTGTGTTCTGTTTTTTTTTTTTAAATGAAATATTAGAAGCATACACAAAATGTACATATGTGTGTGGATACATGTAGGACAAGTGTACAACCTGTGATCAGGAATAGTAATCAAAAATGGATTGACAGTACATACAGAATCACAGAATCATTAAGACTGGAAAAGACCTCCAAGGTCGTTGAGTCCAACCTTTGACCAATCACCACCTTGTTGACTAAATCATAGTACTAAGTACCATGTTCCTTGAACATACGCAGGGAGGGTGATTCCACCACCTCCCTGAGTAGTCCGTTCCAACACTTTACAACCCTTTCCATGATGAAATTCTTCCTGATGTCCAACCCAAATATCTCCTGGAGGCTATGTCTTCTCACCTGGTATCCTGGGAGAAGAGGCCAGCACCTGTTGGAACCCTGAATCCTGAGAATATCAGTCTTTCAGTTCTGACAAGCAATGATCCTCAAAAACACACTCCATTTGATCTGAGGCCCTGGGAAAGGCTCCCAAGATTGTGGGATAATACAGAGAGTATTGCTGTATGATTAAACAGAAAAGTTAAATCACTGTGTGGGATATGTAGAGAAATTTGGTTTGTAGTATATTAGTAATGTATAGGTTACAAGATGGAGGATTTTGGGCGTAGGTTTGTTCTTATTCTTTCTTTTTTCTTCTTCACAAATCGAAGTGTTCTGCCATTGGGTCAAAAATCCCACAATGCAGATCAGAAATTAATGATCACTGATTTATAAGTGAAAATAAATTTGTTGGCATTTAATAATTGCACACTTTGGGGTATAAGTGACCTTGGAGGCAGACATCAGCAGCCATTTTTGCCTTGTTAACCCAGAAAGCAGTCTCTCTGTATCTATGTTATAGATAAGATATAATAAACATCAAAGACTGAAAGGAGATCTCACTGTTTCCTGTGCCTTAATTCAAACTCTGGGTAAAACGGACTCGAAAGGTAAAAGAAATAAACCAGAGACTGAGATATATATATATATTTATATAACCACCCACCTGGCTACAACCTCCTTTCAGGTAGTTTTAGAGAGTGATATTTCTCCTGAGCCTTCTTTTCTCCAGGCTAAATACCCCCAGCTCCCTTATCCACCTCTGATATGATTTACACTCTAGACCCTTCACCAGCTTTGTTGCCCTTCACTGGACCACAAGGGAAAAAAAAGGACAGAATAATTAAAAAGTATATAAATTAAGAAATAGACATAGACTTGTTTTGCTACTTTTTCTTTTATTTTGCCATTAATTCTCATTATAAAATTGCAGTATACAGGTACAGTATCTTATTTAGATCATAGACTTCCTGCAGTTTCTTTAGGACGTATACAGATTTCAATGTCCAGACGCATCACTCAATCAGACCATACCACATGTAATTCATACAGACCACAGACAAAGATTAGGCTCTCACAGCATTCCCTGTCTGCCAAAACACAATTAAACTCTGAATCTTATTGAGTTAGTTGAATAGGGTAGGCCCCATAGCTTTCTCTGTAGTTTTCCCATGTAGCAAATGAGATTGGAAACATGAAATGAGGGAGAAGTGGGCTGGGAAATAAATGGTCAGATTTGTACAGCTGGAGTAGGATTTAGATCTGTAGGTACGCCTGTGATTATCAGTTCCTCTTCCTCCATGTTGCTGTGAATTTGAAGGTAATGCTGCAGACAGCATGAATGCTTTTCTCTTCTGGGTGCAGGTATCTCCAGTGGGACGCTGCAGGGGTGACCTCTCTGTGAGGAGAGGAAGAGGCTGCCCCATGATGAGCCCCCAAATGGCTCGAGACAGCTCCATCAAGCCCACCCCAGCACAGAGCTGAGCCCACCAACCAAGATGGTGGACAATCCAGGCAAAAGTTAACAAGAAGGGACAAAACATGTCATGGAAGAAGAGGGGAAACAAAATGAGTGAGAAGTGTAGACACCAGAGTCAGAAGAGGAGGGAGAGTAGATGCTCCATAGCAGAACACTTACTGTCACTTGCCAAAGCAGATGGATATATGCTGAAGGAACTGCAGCCCATAGAGACACCCTATTGGAGCCAGGGAAAAGCGTGAGAAGGAAGGAGAGGCAGAGAAATAACTAATAACCATAATAACTCTATTAACCATTAACCATAACTTCTCAACTCCAAGCTTCCTGTGTTCTGGAACAGGATTGGAGTTGTCAAGAAGAATCAGGAATATAAAGAGGATGTTGAACCTGGGAAAGAGGGGAGGTGAGTCATAGTTTTAATATTTTTGTCCTGGGCTGCATCCTAAACAGCGTGACCAGCAGGTTAAGGGATGTGATTCTGCCCCTCTACTCCACTCTTGTGAAATTCCACGTGGAGTGCTACATCCAGCTCCAGGGTTCCCAATATAAGAAGGACATTAACCTGTTAGAGAAAGTCCAGAGAAAGGCTGTGGAGATGATCAGAAGGCTGGAGCACCTCTCTGTGAAGGCAGGCTGAGAAAGATGGGGTTGTTCAGCTCGGAGAAAAGAAGTCTCTGGGGAGACCTCATTGCAGCCTTCCAGTATCTAAAGGGAACCTAAAAAATTATGGAGAGTTTTCACATGTGTGGGTAGTGATAGAACAAGAGGAAATGGCTTAAACCCAACAGATTTAAATTAGATATTGGGAAGAAATTTTTACTGTGAATGTGGTAAGGCACTGGAACATGTTGTCCAGAGAAGTTGTGGATACATCATCCCTAGAAGTTCAAGGCCAGGTGGGATGAGGATTTGAGCAACTTTGTCTAGAGGAAGGTGTCCCAGCCCATGGCAGGGGGAGTTGGATCTTTAGAGTTCAATTTCAGCCCAAATAATTTTATGATTCTATGAGAGTTGTGTCATTTCTTGCTATCCAAATACATTAGATTGCCAAAGTTATATTGATTTTCCCCAAAGTCAAATGTGTTTTACTCACAACACTGATTGAAAAGTGACTTCTCTGTCTTTATCTTGACTCAGCTTTTTAACCCTATTTACTCCACTTGTCCTGCTGAGGAGTGACCACCTAAGGGCATGTTTAGTTATTAGCCAAGGCTAACTTAAAACACTAAAAAAGTGGTGAGTTTCTGCTAAATGGTCAGAAAAAGGAAGGTGGAAGAGCATTGCCTGAGCAGAGCTGAGAGTCTCGTAAATTGAATGGAATGCCACAAACGGAGCACTGGCTGATGAGGCATGCTATGTTTTTCAAGTATTTTCTTGGGTTTGAACAAACTGGACTATTATGATTATCTGATCATCTTTAGCTGTTGAGCTATACCAGCAGCAGACAGGATCTTATGGTCACTAGGATTGCCTAATAGCAAGTCAGGAAAGTAATGAATTTATTGATTGATATGTCTATGCAGGCCCACCATTTACCTACAACAATAGGTGTGGGAGAAAATTTGTCTTATGCATGATCAGGTGCAACGTAAGGAGCTGGAGAAGGATCTGTTCGTGGGATCATAAGGGCTGTATACCTCACCTACTTACAGTCTACCCATTAAATGAAAGAAATTAGTAGCACGGTGCCAGAGACTGAAAATTGTTCATGCCTCAAACACTGATATAAAGTTTTGTTCATCATAAAGAAACTACAGCTGAAAAAGCTTTCCTGAATAGTAGACTTTGAACTGAGAGTCAAACTGCTGATTAGATAAAGGGATTCCCCATTGTTCAGTCACCTCAGGCTGAGGGAAAGGTATGCATCCACAAAAGGCCAAAGCCACGAGATGCCTCTGAGTTTGGGTTGGGGTGAGAGCACAGCTCACAGGAGCCAGGTTTGCACAGACTGCCCCCAACCAAGGGGGAAGGAGGAGGTTTTGGGTGCAACCTCTGGTGAGAGGCACTAAACACCCATCCTCTGATTACACAAACTGGCCCAGCTGTGGAACCCCCAGCCCCACAGGGTTCATCCACGGGACATTCACATGTGAGGCTCTGCCCCACAGGGCTGCAGGGATGCAACAGACTCCGAGTCTGCCCTGAGAGATTGCCCCACTCCCCTAGGGGCACATGGCTGCCTGGCCTGAGCATATAAACCCATGGGATTCCACGCTTCTTTTAGGGGACCTTCACCACCAAGAAGACCAGCTGGAGAGGATCAGCAAGACATGGTTGTGATCCATGGAGTGGTGATATTTTCCTTATTCTGTCCTTGTCTCTCCTTCTGTGTTCCCCCACCTATCTTCTATTTCTTCCTCTCTCTCTGTCTCTCTCTCTCTCTGTGTCTCTTCTTTCTCTCTCTCATATTTACCATCAAATAAAACCCTTACTATTGTCATTGGCACATGGTCTCGTTTGCACCTTAATTTGGGAAGAGGTATTTCTAAGAACCTTAAAACTGGATCCTAAAACCAGATCCTAACACGCTGTTTTTTGGGAGCAAATGAGTCAGGGAAGTTTCAAACTGAACATTAGGAAGCATTTCTTTACCAACAGGGTGGTCAAACACCGGAACAGACTTCCTAGAGAGGCAATCAATGCCCTGAGCCTGTCAGTGTTTAAAAGGCATTTGGACAATGTCTGTAATATGCTTTAGTTGTTAGTCAGCCCTGAAGTGGCCAGGCAATTAGACTAGATGGTTGCTGTAGGTCCCTTCCAAAAGAAAATATTCTATTTTATTCTAGATTTTTGTATCAAAGGAACATTAAAAATCATCAATGTGTATATATCTATATATCTGTACATTTATATATCAGTGTGAAAATAGGTAGATAGATGGATCAACAGCATTTATCCAATGTATTCAATAAGTATGGGGCTTGATTTAGTTTATAATGAAATAGTACAAAAATAGAAGTTCTCATGTTTGTTCTAGTGATGACAATCTGCATCACATTATTGAACATGACTATGGTTATTTACCTTATCATCTTCCACAAATGTCATATGAAAGACAATTACTGTTCTAAGGTAATTGCACAATGGTCAGTGGAAAGAAGATTTTGGTTGAATCAGTACTTTATATTTGTGTTACTGTTATAGCATAACTCCACAGCCTCCTTGGACAATTTCTGATAACCAATTTTCTCTGTTCCTTATCCCTGTTCTCTATTTTTCTGTCTCTTTTGTGTGAATTTAACTTCTCTCATTAAAATAAAATAAACAAAAGGATGTTTGCTTTTATTCTCTAGAATCAGACAAAACACAACCAGGCTTTCTTAAGTTTTTAAAATAGGTAAGTGAAGTACATGGATGGACTTGATTTTCTTAGTTTAGGTAGTTCCTATCTTTTCATATTTTATGACATTTTTTGTCCTCCTACTATTCTGAATGCTCTTAGTTGTGTTTGTAGGTTTTCAACAAAGTCAGGTGAAGACAGAGTTTGGAATTTAGCTTCTGATGGCTGTAGGAAGAAAATTTACAGTTTATTTGAAAATGGCATTAAACTCCTAATGCTGTGCATCTGATACTATGATGACACTGTGTCAGCATTGTGGTTTTCATCTTCCATATAACATTGTCTGAAATGCAGGTGTATATTTTTTTTTTGTTTGTTTGAAAGATAGGAACAAGGTTTGTTTTGTCATGACAATACCCTTTTCTGTTCTAGTATCAAAGTTTAATCTCATTTAAGTTATACATGGAAAAATGCCTAGTGCAATTTGCAGATGTCCTGGAAGATCACCATAAGGAGACACACACACACACACACATACACACGTATGAGTGTGTTGCCTATAAGGAGCCCATGACTACCTGAAAACGGAGTCCCAAAAAATTTTTCTTAAGAAACTTTCAATGCCACTCAGCTTCTCTGTATATACAATGAGTTTGGACACACTACTCATTTGTGGTACTATTAACCTCTCACGCTTTGTCTTTACATAGAGCAGATACATAAATCACTGTGGGATGCCTCTAGGCAACAGAGATGCATTTAGTACAAGTTTTACCTAGTCCATCATACAACATTTCTCATTATTGTGGCTAAAGAAGTGTTTGCAATGTGATGTCTGACTGTAAAGTCCCATTCTGAAAGAAAATTCGTATGAACTGGACAGTCTTTGACTAGATTTATTAAGGGGAAGATATGGGTAAGATTGCTAATTCTATATACTTATATCTGAAGACTTTGATGGTCTGAAGTTCAACTGTAGGAAGTTGTATAGCAGAGGTATTTGTTCAGACTCATACTGGTTTTTTTGTTTATTCATTTTATTTTTAGATTTCAGTTTTCCTGTCCCTCTACTGACATACCCATGATATTCTATTTACAATAAATGCAGACTTCAGCATGAAAACTCACACAATGAGGATACATAGAAAATTATACATGATTCTTTAAATATACCAAATTGATAGTAGTTACATTGGTGGAAGTTTTGATTACATCTAAAATACCTAATTTAGATTGGGAGACTTCAAATTCTTAAAGTTTCAACTATTATTGTTGAAAACAAACTCTCAAAAATTAAAATTTACGCATTACAGGAATACCTAATGAACACACGTTTTTTAAAACAATGGTAGATTAAACAAACTCTAAAAGTACTCTAAAAGATCTGAATAGTATCTCTCTTCAGATGTACTTTGAGGGACAGCAATATTTTGTTAAGTTTTGCTAGAATTACCGATATCAATGAGACAACAGAAGATCTCTGGAAAAGTGATGAAAATTAAGCCCCAGAAGTCAATATAACCACAGGGAAAGGAACCATTATTGATATGCAGCATGATACAGTTTTTTGCTTGAAGCATGTTCAGACTTCTACTGGTACAGTTGACAGAACTTAAGGGCTGAAGTACAAAGTCATACTGGGGATGGTTGCTCAAATGTTCATGGTTTGACATGTTCCAATTGCCCATGTATTTTTCCTGTTATTCCTATTCTGTTTGGCTCACAAAAAGGAAAACTAACATTTACTTGAATCAGGTATAAATTCCACAGAAGGAATCTAGATATTTATTCTTCAATAACAACATCAATATGGATGAGAATGTAAAAAAGAGAAGCATTTCACCAAAAATAAAATTTAAAAAATGACTGCTAAGAAGATCTGTAGCCTCCTGGGGAGAAAAACTGCCTGTTCACCCTGAAGTGGCATCATTAAAAATGTAAAAGGCTGACACAAATTCCATCATCTGTAATCATTTTAAGTATCTAAGAAGCTTTGTAAATAGTTTTAAAAATTGAAACATTTCAAGTTAGATTATAGAAACAAACAAACAAAAAAAAAATTAGAAAAACCCAGTTCTAGGAAATGCTATTGCATTTATGGATTTGACAGATCTAGTATTAAAACAACAGTATATCCCAAATAAAAAGAGTTCTGGTTATACTATGCTGGACATATAAATTCAGCTTTTACCTTTGTGCTTCAATACCATCAAAATGAAAGCTCTTGTCTCTCACTCACAAATATTTAAACTCACCGTCCTTTGATTAATATATCAGTAGAACTATGAGTGCTGAAAACACAGAATTGCAGCTGTCAAGAGATTCTGATATGAGCATTAACTAATTCATCTAGATGAATTTTACTGATATTGAATTATTTGAGTACATTGATTAAATCCAGTTAAGAATCTCTTCATTTTTTGAGTTACTCAGGGGGCTACCTGTCCATGGTCTTTCTAGTGCTTGAATGTGAAATTGATGTGCTTCTGTATATGAACAGACAGGGAACCAAAACTTATGTGTTATAAACACTCACTTAATGTATTTTGTGGGGTGCACTGTTTTAAAGGCAAATAGCAATTCAGGAGGAGCTTAAGCAACATATTATTCTTGCTTCACCCACTTAGAAGCAGTGAGGGAGGTGGTTAATCCTGGTTTGGTTGGTGTTTTCACATTGTTAAAAACAGGGAAGTTACATAAACTTATTGTTGACTTCACCATTTCTTTGTATTCTGCTAAAAAAAAAACCAACCTCTACAGGAATTTGGTTCCTATGTTTCTTATATAGCCATGGAAGACAGGTAAGAGCCTTGAGGCTTTCAAGGGGAAATCCTATCTGCCTAATTGAGCAAGAGTCTCTGGGAGGCTTCAGAATCACTTACTGATCCCAACTGACCTTATAATGAATAAGCACTTAGGTGCCTAATAAAAGGCCTAGACATAGGTTCATGCTTGAACAGGAGTTTCAGTAAGTATTCCATCAGTGCAGGATACCAAAATATCAAATTCCTATCTAAAGCAAGTTACTTGTGCTGCCAACAGCACATGCATTTTATTGAGCAACTTACTGTTCAGGGGACTTGCACAGAAAGTGGGAGATCTAGATTTTGGGCCTTTTTCAGCATATGAGTGACACAGTGATGTTCCCACAGCACAAGAAAATTGGTCTTGCTTTAGATTCTTTTTCGGTATTAGACTGTTTAATGTCTTTAATTGCTGTTCAGGTTGTGAGAACCCAATGGCATATTAAACTGACAATTAAGCTTCTACACTTTGTGTCCCAAATTATTACATCTGATGTCCTCTCATTTCCTCACTCCTGTCCTTGCTCAGCCAAGTAACTTCTGAATTAGGTGCATAAGCTGCTTCCATGAGCTTAGGGTGTTTCTAACTCTCACAAAAACTATGTACCACCTCCTTGCTAGAAACTGTGAAAATGTAGCAAGGAAAGGAACATTTCATTCAATCCATTGCCACTATGCTCTTTTCTTAAGTGAACATTAATTGTCACTCTCAAACATAACAAGCAAAGGAATCAGGTCTCAACCACTGTGGCTTTTCCTGTGTTTTCAGGTAAAGGATAGTTATTCAAGAACTACTCAAATCCTGAGAGGCAAGAGCATGTATTATATGCAAGACTGCAAAACAAAAGAAACAAAGCATTTATATTGTAATTTCTTTCTAGTAATCCATAAGTATGACAAAGACTCAGGCTATCCTTTTCTGCCTATTTCCACTGAGGCATTATTGTTGTTGCTTTCATCTTTTTCATGCACAAACAATTCATGTTCAATTTAAATCTGCAGTTAATGTGTTCATACTCTGTGTTCTACCAAAACCTTTTTTCCTAAATCCACTCTCAGAAGTATAATTCTCTTGAGAATTTTCCTCTACTTTTTCATAAAAGAAGTAAGAGAATCCATCTGTATATTACTCACTTCAGGGGATCATATATAAATTCAATATCATGAGAAATTTGTAGTAAATCTGCCTTTTTAACTTTATTTTCTCATGTGTACACAGGCAGTGGTAATCATTTAAAAAGCAAGTGATCTGAAAAAAAATATATAACATCATTTTCTTTCCAAGTTCTGTAAATAATTTCTGGAAAATACTGTTATTCTAATACAGGCATTTGAATGGAAACAAGAATTTGCACCTGCAAATTCTAATTACTACAGTAAAATCATTCCACAGCATTTGTTTTTTTATACCAGTTCATAAAAAAAAAGTATAGGGGGTAACTCTCTTCTCTGATAGGGATCCCCCTATGAGTTGGTAGAGGTCACTTCCTTATTCTGACAACAGTGACTTTTTTTTTCTATTCTTTTTACTCTACTGAGAGGAGGAGGTAAAGAACACATGTTTAGGCCCTGAATTTTGTGATACAGTGTTCTGGAAGAAGCCTGTATTAATGCCACTCATCATTCTACAGAAGTAAGACCACACTGAAATAGAGAAGAAAAACATACTTGTGGGTTATTTACTGCAAGCCAACCTCTCTATCTCATATGTTAGACATAATTGTGTGTTTAAATTTTATCATTGTATAAGGCAGAGTACTGAAGAATTTTCAGCAGGAGGGGAAAACATTGCTAAGAAGTTATTCCAGAGAAGTGGACTGAAAGTTTCACTTTCACTTTTACTACAATGGGAGATTTTGAAATTATATGACCAAACTTAAATAAGACAAAACAAACAAAACAAAAAACACTCCAAGAAAAATCTTTGAAAGAAAACCTATCAACCATTAGACATCCCACTCACTACCAGTATTCCCATGTATTTTAAACTGCTCTTTTTTGGCATCCAAATTTTACCAGCTATTTAGTTTTTCCACAATATTTATCAGCTAAATACGTAGAAGCCTGAAAGAATGGGACTGTTGACAGTATTAATCTACAAGGATTTTTCTGATTTTCTGCCCCCTAGTAATATGCCTAGTAAAATGAAAGTAAAATAACTGGAATGGCCTCATACTACATAAAAGATTGGTGAAATTCTATAAATTAAGCTTGTTTTCTCTCTTCACCCCAGATGAACTAATATGTTTCAAAAAGGTATTAGTGGACAAAGGTTTTACAAATGTCAGTGGCCTACCACTTAATATATTTGAACTTCATGAAGCTGTGCAAGT
Organism: Rhipidura dahli; assembly: GCA_013399225.1. Classification (NCBI taxonomy): domain Eukaryota; kingdom Metazoa; phylum Chordata; class Aves; order Passeriformes; family Rhipiduridae; genus Rhipidura; species Rhipidura dahli. The sequence continues at coordinate 33,792 of VXAC01006910.1, read as the reverse complement.
AAGGAAAAATAGAATCTGGAAGTCCAGCAGTTTTTGAGCTGTTTCAAACTTCAGTGAATGATCATTCCCAACAGCATTAAACTTTTATTTTTTTATTATTTTCCTAGTCAGAATAGTGACCAGTGGAGTTGTAAACCATTGAAAAAGAAAAATTAAACCAGAGGTTTAAAATTTTTTTTCAAAACTATATGCTTTATGGTTTTATAAGAAAAATATTTTTTAAGTTCTGTGTATCTAATCTATTTGCCTTCACTGCAGGGTAGACAATATTTTCTCCAGATGTTAAAACTCATCCTGCCATAAGTTTTTAAGGAAAATTTTACATTCTTTTTTGTTGTTCTTATTCTAAGGAAGTATATATGATAGAGAAAATCAGCTGAAGTCTAACAGTTCTCAGTCTTAGAGTAAAACCTCTTTTGCTCTCCAGAATTACTGATGCATTTTACTATTCCGAATTGCACATGTACAGGTACATGCATTCACCCACAGTTCACAGCAAGACCAATGTGAAAAGGCAGGGAAAAGAAGGGTAGCAAAGAGAAGGGAGAGGAAAATGGAGTGGGATGGGGTCAGAGACAGGGGACCTACTCAAAATATCTGTTCAACTTGAACACTTTATTCAATCTTCATGAACCATATAATGATAATAAATTATTGTATCATAAGACAAACTTTGGTTGAATTGCCAATTTGTTTATCTCAATGTAGAATATGTGCAAAATATTTTTAAATAACAAAGAATTTTATTTCATTATTAATAGGGGTATTACAACATTGTTATTGTGATAATGATACTTATTTCTTTTCTCCTTCCTTGTCATCTAGTACTGGAAACGTTTGAGAAAATGATGGAGTTAAAACCCTTAACTGAATACTGATAACTCAAGCAAGAAATACTCTGTTTCTCAGCTTTTATTATTTCATAAAACCTGACAGAAATTAAAAATTTATGCTGGGAAAATTATATTTTCTTTTGCTTACGAGAGGACACTTAAAAAGGATAAGAATCCTAATAATTGTGTATAATGCATATAATACTTCAAAATCACTCAACTAAAAACCAGAAGGAAATAAATGCTGTTCTTTCCCAATAACGCTACTCATATTATGCATTAAAATATACTAAGTAGCCATATGTTCTGATGGAAAGAAATCTTTATTTCTTAACAAAAGTCCTTCAGCATAATGACAGACGTACACAGGTGAGATAACATCAATGCCTAAGTCCATCGTATCAGTGAGTTGTGTCCTCTGGAGGTGCACATTCAAATACAGCCTCAGGTCACACAGATAATGAATTTGGTGGTTTCATTCTGACTCACAGTAAATACTGTGCTTTAACTAAAGACAATCCACACAGTTTGCCAGAAGTAAAGAAAGATTATCAAATGAGATTGAGGTAGATTGTTTAAACTGTAAAATAAACTTTAGGGGATTACTTCAGGCACCTCATACCAGAAGTTGACTTTTTATTGGGAGTTACTACATCTGAAGGAAAATACAAAGAAAGTTATAAATGTGTATATATAAATATTTAGTAGAGTTTTGGAACTCCAAGAACCATTATTATTTATCACTGTAATAACTTAGAATACCAAGGCCTTCTGATTAACTACTGCTTATTTATTACAAAATTTTGTTAAGTCTTTTTTTAGGATTGAGTTATAAGTCAAAAAGAACATGAAGTGCATAATTTAAATTGGAATTTCATAGGCAAGAAATGAGAAACAATATATATATATATTTTTTAAAAAAATCTATTACTTTACAATTACTGATAGCTGAAATATGTATTGCACACAAAAGATAACAGTATGACTAAATTATTGGTTATAATTTTATCAGTGTAATATATATAATACATCTTTTATATTTATGTCTATTAACTGTATCATTTAATTCCAACAGTAAAATTTCTGCAAAAGGCAGGCTTTTCTAAATATTTTATTGCTAAATATTTTCTCTCTTCAGTTTTTCTTAACTAGCTCTCCTGATCTGTAAATTAAGATAGTGGTTTTTTTATTTTTAGGAAAAAAAAGGCAGCTGGTGATCAAAGTCTGTTAAGATTTATACTGTATATTTTAGTTATTATTGCTGCTATGATGCTTCCTTCTGTTTCATCCTTTGCACACATTTATCAAAGACTTCATCTTGATTTTTGTGTAATCAAGAAACAATTATTGGGAGTTTGTTGACAGGACCCTTTTGGCTTCTCTGTGTTTACTTTTGTCTCAGTGCAAAATATTTGGTATAGAAAAGTGGTGTTAGGCAATAAGCCTGTATCTGCCTTCCTTCAGTGTCAAAAGACTTGAGCTGTAAGTTTTTTCATTTTTCACTGCTGGTCTCAAGGAGTTGAATACGGACAACACATCTGTAGTCTAGGGCTTGCAGTGAAAATGTTGTGCAGGTGTTGTTACTCAAGTACCTAAAATTTAATTTAGAGCTAGATATAAAAGGCTCTTGCATGAGACAAAGACAAAAATATTCTTAGATTACAATTTCTTTCAATATTGGTGTAATAAATGGCTCTCATGGTTTAACCCCAGCCAGCAACTCAGTCCCACACTGCCACTCACTAACTCTACCCCAGTGCAGTGGGGTAGAGAATTGCAAGAACAAAAGCTAGAAAAGACGTGGTTTGAGATAAAGACAGTCTAACAGGGTAAGCAAAAGCCATGTGCACAAGCAAAACGAAACAAGGAATTCATTCCCTGCTTCCCACGGGCAGGCAGGTGTTCAGCCCTCTTCTCCAGGAGAGCAGGGCCCCATCATGCGTAATGCTGACCTGGGAAGACGAAGGCCCACACTCCAAATGTCCCCCCTTTCCTTCTTCTTCCCACAGTTTGATATGCTGAGCATGATGTGATATGGTCTGGAATATCCCTTTGGTCAGTTAGGATCAGCTGTCCCAGCTGTGTCCCCCCCAGCTCCTTGTGCATGCCAAGCCTCCTTGGTGGGGTGAGGCAAGAAGCAGAAAAGCCTTGGGGCAGTGCAAACCCTGCTCAGCAGCAGCTGAAACACCCCTGTGCCACCAACACTGCTTAGGGCACATATCCAAAACACAGCCCCACAAATCCAAAACACATGATAAAGGTTAACCCTGTCCCAGCCACATCCAGCACAAATTGCTCTGTGTGTCAGCTATACAAAAGGTTAGTTGTTTTTTTGTGGATTGCTGTTTTTTTCCCTTTTTGCTGCTTTCCTTGATGATGGCGATGCATCTAGCTAGTGTGATTCTTTGAACTTGCAAAAGGAGAATTTCACTAGTGTGTAAAAACCAGTCATGGTAACTTAGAGGTTTTAACATCGGATGATTTTACGTTCACTGTTATCATATAATATCTTTCAACAGCTAAGACAGAAGCGACTGTAAGAGTACAGGTAAGAAAGAATTCTCAAAGCAAGGCTGTCTCTGCTAAAATCTCTACAATCCAGTTTACTATCTTAAAAATCACCCCATCTGCTCAGCACAATCTATCTTAATTTGTCACTTGATCAATAGCATCAAGACACTGCTATGGTAAAACATCATGCAGTCTGAAAGAAAGACAACAACTTCAGGATTTTAATAATTATAATTTAATTTTAACATTTGTTTTACAAAGATTGAAGGTGAAGATTGTATTTCATAAATTATATGAATAAGAAATGATTGACTGAATTGTAAATGCATTTTTAATTTTATTAATATGGGTACACAAAATGTCATGCAGCTGAATATTGCACTGTCAATGATGAATTTTTTAAACAGTTTATTTATGTACCCACTTTGTTCCTTCTTAGACAAAAATGGCATTAAAAAGATGATTAACAAGGCCTATGTGCAACCAAGATACCACAATAGATATTTCTTGTAGTGGAATAAAAAAACCAGACTGTCAAATTTGATTCTACTGAAATCTGTTCGTTCTTTAAATCCAGACAAAGAACAACCTTTTTTTTTTTTTTTTTTTTAATGTAATCATTGTTTGAAAGTAAATGTTTTGTGCTTTCTTTGCTGGAGAGGAATAATTCCATTATATGTAGTTAATTGATTGACCTTTGAAGAACTTTTAAAAAATCAATTTCAATAAATGATTTACATTAAAATTTATGCTTACTTTATCTTTGTTCAGTATATGTGTTACTGTACTAGTTCACCTTTGCTATGTAAGAACAGAGTTGAAAATTGTTCTGGGTACATTCTGACATCTATCAAAGCTTTATTTTTTACTCTTTTACTAAGCTTTCCCCTCCTCCTCCACCCCTTCTGTGGTTGTTTTCCTTTCCTAGAAATAAAAATGTTCCACAACTTCCTCTGCACAAAATGTTCCTAGGATTTGAAGTCATTTGAATGAATGGAGATTTGGGTGCATAGAGGTGGGAAAATTTCTCTAGAAGCCACCAGTTAAATTTGAACTTAGAAATTAAATATTTCTTAGTGCCACAATTAGGAAATAACGAAAAGAAGTAAGGAAAGGAAGTATAATACTCACTTGGTAAATGAATACAATTATATGTGCATGTGCAAATATTCTGTACCTAATAAAAGTCACAAATCCAAAAAGATTTCTAAGATTCCAAACTCCAGGAGTCAAAACTGAGCAAATGTCTCTGCAGGTGATTTTCCTGTGCATGAGCTTCATGGACAACTAATTCCTATCATTGCAGGAGCTAATTTTCCACTCCAGAATTTCTGCTTCCAACGCAAATATAATAGGCATATAGCCCAAGAAAACACAACATAATATTTGTCATTATTTTCATGGATCCAAGATGTTATACTATGCATGAAAATAAACATGTAAATAATCTAATCAAGTCGGTCAAGTAAAATGACCAGTAACATCATTTAACCAATTTAATACTTGCCCAATGACTTACTTGCACTTGTACAAAAACATTCTGATATAATAAGTGTTTTGTTGTCAAAAAAACTTAGAAAACTGAAATATTCAATGTCTGGGAATAACAACAAAGGAATTATTGTATCATAGCAATCCACATCTAATCATTCTATCCACTGAAATTAATCACTTAGGGAAGGAGGATTATGTTTAGTTCTTTGTGGGGTTTTTTTTGGGGTTTTCTTTCTTTGTATGTTTGTTTTTAAAAGATGTAAAGTGTTCAGTTCTTCTTTCTAAACCTGTATGTTAAAATTAGAAATTGTTAGTTCTCAAACACTTGATCACTCTAGAACACAATTCAGGGAAACCTTGGGATTATTTAAAAAAAAAAAAAAAAAAGGCATTTTGTTTCTCTCTCTTGGTCTTGCACTGCCATTTTAGCCATTGCAATACTTCTCATGGAAGCTCTCTTTCTGACTTGTGCAGTTCGTTGTAAGTAATACATTGCATCTACTTCTGATGGGTTTGAAAAAGCTATGGAGAATTTGAATATTTGTGAGTGATAAAAATAGAAATGAGAGAGAATTTCCTATAACTGAATGATCAGGGTGCAAATCTAAAAGGAGGATAAGAGAGTATTTCTCTGCTAGCTTCCATAAATACATGGCTATTTTATGATGACCTGATCTAAATGACTTACCCACATACACTGATAAAGCATCAAATTTATCTACTGCACTAATACCTAGAAATACCTAGAAATGTCATTCTATAGCTATGTTTTCAAAATGTAGCAATGAATTCTAACACTAATGAATTAATTTTAAAATGAAAGCACCATGAACATAACAGAGACAGTCATTCCATTTCATCCAGAAATGATATCTGTGTATAAACTTTCTATCATTGTTGAGTTTATTTTCATGCACCTCCCCTATAAGTTTCAAAAAGAAAATATTGGGAGTTTGTCTGTGCTTAATCTGAAGTACTAGCAGAGAACGTTGCAGGAAAAAAAATCTGAAAATACCGAAAGGAACATCTGAGGGAACAATTCCTTCTATCTTCAAGCTATTTCATGTTTTAAAAAAGTAGATAAGCAAATGCTGTTCAAAAGAGTTATTTACTATACGGAATCTGGGTGGAAAGATGTGTGAAAAGCAGCATTACTCTTTGAGACTCTGTATCTTTAACTGTTTGGAAATTTTGCCTGAAAATTATTGAGTCTTACCCAAACTCACCTACAGATTAGTTGTACTTCAAGGATGTTATATAAGGAAAATGAATTGGCTGCTTCTAACTTACTTTACATTCCCAGTCACCTCCTTTCTTCCTGAAAAAACATGTTCTTTCTTGAAACATTTTTATTTTTTTCTCAGCCTCTGTGGAAGTTTCTTTATTTTTTTTTTCACAGAACATTTCATTTTTTAATCTTATTTTATTTTTTATGTTATTCCATTCTATTTTATTATTCTCTTCTTTTCTTTGTTCATTACTCTACAGTCATTCTCACCCTCACTTTTTCTTTATATTTAATGCATTGAAACTATCTCTTTCATTCTTTTTATTACTTCTGACATTTTCTTCCTTATTCACACAATACACTGTTCATTTGTTTTCTCATTTATTTCTTGCTCACGATATATTTCTAGAAAGAGGATACATATAACCCTCAGCATAATATTAATTTTGTTTTGAACACTTCATATTTCCCCTATGTCCTTTCTCTCTTTCATTTGGTTCAATCGATAGTGTTCTCTACTTCTTTTTTCTCCAAACTATTTTCTGATATCTTCATAAACTTTTCTTACTAATATTTTCTGATAAAATTTTCATAATCAGACTGTTAAATATGCCTGGGGAGGGATGTGAATGAATACAGAAAACTACACATAAAATAAATGGTTAATGTGTAGGTATTTAAATAATCACCAGTCTGTGCATACAAGTTTGCATAAGTTTGAAAGCCCAGCTTTATAGTTTCTCACTGTTTTTTATGTTTCTTCTTCACATATTTTTTGTGTACTGGAAATCTGCACCACTGCATGTCTGTTTTCCATCTTTCAGTCTCTGAAAAAAAACTAGGTACATAGGTTACATGCAGACCTATAAGAGACCAGATTAATTCTTACTTAGGCTTTTAATAAAAATTCTTCTGAGATCAAAAGATGCAGGGTAGTATTTGCTGTAGGAAATAGCAAGGGACATTACATAATTTCTAGAGGGGAAACCTCCCTGTATTTTTGTATTTGAAATATCAAATATGTTTGCATATTATGTATTAATGGTAAATAAACCAGTAAACAATGGTTTAAGTTGCAGTTCAGAAGAATTATGTAGGACCTTACAAAAACAATAGCAAAACAACACAGAAATTCCACAGCCTTCAGTAATAAAAAACATTGGAAAGTTGGAATAGATTTCAGCTGTGCAGTTTCTGTCATTCAAAGTCTTCAAGAACCAATTTGACACATATCTGTCAGGCATGACATTAGTGTAAATAGTCCTGCCATAGGGCAGAGGGTTTTGACTAGATGACCTCCTGAGATCCCCTATATCATCCTCATTCTGTGGTTAAATTCACAGAGGTCTGCTCACACAATCCTAACATACTCAGATTTTACTGAGACCAGTTAAAATCAGCAGCATAAGAGGAATTTCTTGCATAATCACAGACTATTATTACTAAGAATGCTAATTAAATAAAATTGATGGGGCATAGGTTCTAAGCTAGTCCATTCAAGTGCACATCACATGTCTTGCTGAAGATTAGGTATCTTATATTCATATGATTATATCTATTTGATCAGAAGGAGAACAGACATGAAAGCAACTTTTTTTTTTTTTTCATGTAATGGATACAACATTCCCTTGTGAGAGAAAAATACTGAATCTGTGTTCCCAGATTTTTTTCTGAGCCCCCCAGTCTTATTCCCTGGTGACTGACAAATGGTAATACACAGAGGTTACCTCTACCAGAGTGAACCAGAGGGTATAAAGGAACATTCCAAGTATCTGCTCATTTATACAGTCAAACTGTTCAGACTGGCCCGAGGGCAGTATCTGGACAAACAAGATAGAACTCTCCCTAACAACTTCTGAGTAAGGTTATAGTTTGGTACCAGTCCCAAAATTGAATCTGAACATTATTCAGGCTGTAAGATCTGATTTTTTAACCACTGTTGCAGCTCTGAAAGCTTCCTTCTTCCATCTATTATATAGTGTTAATGAAATGAAATTTAAGTGAATTTAAAGCTCAGTGCAAAGTAGGACTTGGACAGAAACTGCAGCACAAAAGAGCTCACACAGTGAATATTGCCTTCAGATGTGCCTAATGATAGAAGATGCCTCCATTATTAAAATATAAATGTCTTCATATCTACATTTATGGTTTACTTTTGCTGAAAAGGTTATATATGAGCAAAGTAGGGGCCAAGTCTTATTAACCCACAATGGGATCCAGAAACTGAAAATAAATCTCTACGTGCCTGAGGGAGCTGGTGTAAACATGTTCTGAAGTTGCACTCCAAGTATTGTTATAAGCAAAAGGGAACTTCTCAGACACATAAAAACAAGACTTGCTTGTTTATCCAGCTAATATTTGAACAATACAGTCAACATTATCTGATTAATGTGGGAAAGCTTCACTTAACAGTATGGTTACAGTTGCTGCATAAGACATCCTGGTGTGTCTCCCTTGCCTATGGTCCTCTGGATCCCAAAATTAACAGACTTCTTTTCCTTAAGCATAATTGGGCATGCCAGGTTGCAACTGGTTAGCACCATCCTGTGTTTCTTTGAAAGAAACATAATGCTCATAGTGGAGGATTCTTTTGGTTATGTCAGATTTTATCACACACTGTTAATTTAATTATGTTTTATTTTACCAGTCTGCTCCCTTCTTTTTGGTTACTTGCTAAAGTCTTACAGCTGCAAACAGCCTCAACAGCCTAGCTGACAGAAAGGGCTACTGTTTGTTAAGAAGTGACTGCCCGGGGGCATCAGATATTTTCCATATATAGTTTTCCCAAGGCTTCATTTACAACAGTCAACCATTAGACAGTTGCTCACTGGGGACTTTTTACAAGCTCAAACCAGCTCTGTCCAGGGAAAGACCAAAAATATAAAGTGAAACTCAGCACCATCAATTCAGTGAAATGTATGGGATATTATTCCAGTAGAGATTTTATATGCCATGTCAGTCTTTTATTGGAGTTTTGGCAACTATTATGTTAAAATTCAGTATTAATAATTGTTGACGTAATCCTTTTTGTTAGAGAATTGGAAGATCATTGACATTTTGAACAGTGAAGGAAAGTAGTTCTGAACAGGCTTCTCTGGTTAAAAAGTGTATGTCTGAGGTACCCTCATCCCTGTTGTTAAATCTGGTGCAGTGTAGTGGACAGAAAAGTATTCAAGATTCATGGGGCCTTGACCTAAGAAAAAACCCAGGAAAAACAAAAAACAGTCTCAGAATTTACTGAAGTCAGGTAGGAATGGGGGAGTTCTGGCTTCTCTCCTTCATTCCCAACGTCACATACTTTTACTCATGCAATCATTTTTTTAATGGAAAATGCAGGATTAATCTGGAACACAGACTCTGCTGTATAAAAGATGAAAGCTCTACCATTACTGTGGATTAGAAATAGGCATCTTATAAATCACTTCATCCTGATCTTCTGTGTCAGGTATAATCAGTATGTTTATCACAGGTAAGGGAAGTTAAGAGTGTGTTGTTTTGTAGAAGAAATTAGACACTAATTCTTATCCCTGAGCTCAGAGAATGTAAATTGCCTTCTGTCTACACTGCTTGTGACAGAGTTGAGGTGATGACCTGCCATACCTCACCCAGATATTAGTTGTACCTCAGGAATGGTATACAAATCAGATTTGGTTTAGAGAAAGCCATCATAAGCAATCCAAACCAGAGCTATGGAATTCAGTAATATCTAAACAGTGAGGATGGTCAAGATGGAAGTGCTTGAATTTATTTCTTGGAACTTTTTATTTTTGTAGAACATGCATATCTTGCAGTAACTCAACTTAGTTTACTAGAGTGGGAATCTAATCCCTTATGCTATGACCAAAAAAATTGGTAGACTCACAGAAAATATTTGCTCTATTTTGTACGTCTAAATAACCCTATATCCCTTGTTAAAAACGTAATTAGTAATTATTTCTTAAAAACCCATCATATAGTATTAAAGCCTGTATTTAGTAGTAAAAACTCTCCACTGTGACTGCTGTATTTTTTCCTCTTATGTATATATGTTGTATAACTGGCCTAATTATAATAAAGATCTTATTTATTCTATTTTCAAACATTCTTTGACCCAAGAGAAAAGTTTAGGGTTCAAAAGAAAGTTTACTCTCTAAAACTGTCATATTCACGTTTCAAATGTAAGAAAAAATAAATAAAACTAAATAAATACTTTAATAGGAAGCAAAATTAAGCTTTTAATTCATCAGCTAAAGAAGTATCTTTGCGGCTTAAAACTTTCTTGGTGTGATATTTTTGTGTGTATGGTCACATTGGGATTTGCATAAATCTTACAGAAAGTTTAAGTTCAGCAGTTCAATGTAAGCTTTTTAAAAAAGAACCATTTGAAAAATGCAACTATAAATAATAAATATATTTAAACATAGTTGATACTGTAGCTAGGCAACACAATTCAAAATTATATTGAATTATATGCAGCTTTTAAGATCAGAAATTGCTAGCTCATATAAACAGGCTTCACTCTGTTTTGTCACAGTGCAAAAGGGACTCATTTAATAATATCCTGGGTGCTAACATTGGTTGTAAGTGATGATGTATAGTACTGTCTTCCAAAAAATTTGCATGTTTTCACTTCACATAAAAATTGGAATACTGCTTCATTTCTCTTGTCAATGATCACTTTGGATTGAAATGTATCAAATTGGGAAAAAAATATTTCATCTGAATATCAGTTCTTGCTAAGGCAATTTCATAATTTTTTTTACAGGATTTAGTTTTCTAATTAGAAGGATATAATGCCAGGTAAGGTGTCTCAGGTTATCTTCACAGGGCTTACCAATAAGACACCAGATCTGCAGAAAATCTGTATGTTTCTGTAACAACAATTGTAATCACTCACTCTCCCATTAGTGGGATCAGGGAAAAAATAATCACTGTAGAGAAAGAACAACAAAGTATAGGGAAACATCTTGAATTGAACATGATAAATTTGGTTACCTCAAGCTAAATCTACTACTAAGATAAATATGTGACTTCTCTTTATGAAGAACAAAGACAAGAAAAGCAGTGTGTTGGTGCTGGTTTTGGAAATAAAGACACTAAGGAGAATTCTCTAGACTCATGATGGGGCATCTGTCATGGTTTCACCATAGCCAGCAACTAAGATCCACACAACCACTCTCTCACTGCCCTACCAGAGGGCTTTGGGGAGAGAACTGGGACAGTAAAAGTCAGAAAACTCAGACTGAGATAATGTCAGCTCAATAAGGAAAGCAAAAGTTTTGTGCACAAGGAAAGCAAAACAAGGAATTCATTCACTGCTTCCCACGGGCAGGCAGGTGTTCAGCCCTGTTCTCCAAGACAGCAGGGTCACATCATGTGTAACAGTGACTTAGGAAGACAAGCAGCAACACTCCAAACATCCCCCTCTACTTCCTTCCCCTCACTTTACACACTGAGCATGATGCCATATGGTCTGGAATGTCCCTTTGGTCAGTTTGGGTCACCTGTCCTGGCTGCGTCTCCTCCCAACCTCCCATGTGTCCCCAGCTTCCATCCCAGTGTGGCACTACAAAAAACAAAACAGGCCTTGGCTCTGTGTAATCCCTGCTGAGCCATAACAAAAATGTGTCTATATTATCAATCCTGCGTTCAGCACAATCCTGAAACACAACCCCATACCAGCCACTGGGAAGAAAGTTAACTTTACCCCAGATGAAAGCAGCACACCATGTTTTTCAATAACTGAGAGCTGTTCTAAGAGGGTTTCAGAAGAGCACATGTCAAAGTATCAGAGGGAGTAGTATTTTAAGAGTGACCTTTGTTTTTTTCCTCAGGAAACTTTCTGTAGTTTTAAAATACATTCCTGGTAACGCAACCTGGAACACTGCAGTGTATTCAGGATCTGGAAGAGCTGAGTTTAGCTTTTGCTTCACTGAATGTCTATTCAAGCACAGTGGTTCTTTATCAAAGAGCTAGGAGATACCTGCTGCTAGACAATGTCCATGAAATGAAATGCATGGTTACAAATACCTTTAATTAATGAAAGCAGCTGACTACAAGAGTTTAATCTACTGGTGAGGGTGAGCTTCTCCTCAAGAGGTAATTTTAAAAAATCTGATAATGTTACCTCAGCCTACACACTTTTCTCTCCCCTGCTTTGCACTTCTGACATTTCCCTTTCTTTTCCTCTCTCCCTAATAAACCTCACCCAGAAACAAATTGTAAGCAAAATTCTTTTAAAGATTTATCAGAATTAGATATTTAATTTCACTAAAATTATCCCCCCTAATTTCTTCCTCTTCAATTTGAATATTTATTAAATAAAATTCTTCCCGACTCAATATCTTGCATGTCTATCTCATATAATATTTCAGCTGACTCTGCATTAGCTCTAACATATTGACGAATATTTTCCAACAGAGAAATAAAAAAAGCTCTTTGAAGATCCAGAGAGAAATTATGAATAAATATTGATACATTCACACTTGGCTCATAGCTAAAAAGACTCTTGAAACCAGCAACTGAGGAAACAAATCACTACTGAACTTCTCTCTCACTGAATGGTATTGCAGTGCTTCCTTCAATTTTATCTGTTTACATCACTGAATCAAGTCTGGGGGGGGGGTTTCACTTGTTTTAACTTTAGATTGTATAGCTTATAGGCACATTTTTTTATTGTTTTCCTATGTTATATTACAAAAGGTAGACTTAAAATGTGTCATTTATCAGTGACAAAAAGACTATCTGTGAAAATAATACTCTCAAATGAAAAGCTATAGTAAGTAGGGGCAGGAAAATCATGTCATCCTTCTCCTTTTATAATTTTTTATTTAATTTATAATATAAGCAGAACATTCATAAAATACTGTAAGCAAATCTGATGGTTTCACTAAAAAGAGTAGTTAAAAACTAGAAATTATTCACAGAAGGGTTGAGTTATAGGAAGTCTGAAAATGTACATCAATTATCAAACTTGGGAATGAGGTAGCTGTTAATTCAGAATCAAGACTACACATTTATAAAAATGTTTCAGATGAAATAGATATTATAATTCATCTCAGAGACTATATTTACTGATTCATCTGTGTTATAAAAAGAATGGGAATGGCAGATTTGAACAGTCCCATCCAGCTGTAAACCTATGAATTCAGCAGCAGATAACTTTTAAATCTACTTCGAATATTGTAAGTATTAATCAACAAGCAGTTACCTGCTACATGAATACAACATGCATGCATACAATATCCTACATGAAACAAGGATACTCCACTTGTTAATGTAATATGGATTGTTCATTTAGCACTGAATTGTAGAGTGCTTCCTGATTCAATGCTCGGATTCATTCCAGCTCTGGACACCTTACTTTGACTGCAGGTTTAATAAATATTTCAGTCTGTTTCACATGCAACCTGGCATCAAAAGGATTCTGTTCCAATCTTGTGAACTCAATCAACTGAATAACTGTCTAGAGATGCCTCACTCTATACTGGTGGTAGAGAAAAGATAAAGTAATTACAGTCCTACTCAACACACAAGAAATACAGGGCAACATTAGGAGATGATAGTTAAGAAATACTATTGAAAAATATTTTCTATAATAGTGTGATTTAACAACTAGAAACAGTAAAAAATGTCTATTTCATCATATCTTGTAATAAAATCGTATCTCATTTGGCCACACTGTATAAACTATTTTTTTACACAAATATCTAATCAAGTAGACACTACTAGCAGAAATCTAAGTTATCACATTTTTATTTCACAATTCTCATTGAGTTATGCAGGGAGGGTTAAAAAATCTTTTGCTCTGTTTGATAGTCAAACTTTCCAACTTGTTACAAGCAATGAAATGAAGAAGGCTGAGTAGACATGTAGATTTAATTAAACAATAACAATCTTTCCTAAGAATTCTAATACTCATGAAGCGATACTGGATATATAAGAATTGTTTTTAGATTCTTATCTTATTGAACTTTAAGTAATAATATCAGCTTTCACTTTAACAATTTTTTATTTTTTAATTTTCATGAGTTACTGACTAAACCTGCCTTTACAAAAGCTCTCAAAATACAATGATATTTTATTACACTGCCAGGAAACATTAAGAATTGGACTTTACAGGAGAGACAAGGTAGCGTATAGATTTAATATATCATTCATAAATGTCCCAATGCAATCCTCTTTGATGAACTGACTTCCTGTATGAACAGAAACAAGAATTCTGAATACACCTGATCTTTAGAGTTGACTTTTCATTGACAGTGTAAACTACAGTTTCAACCAAGAAAACATAGATCTTCTGGGCAAGAGATTCAATAAAAATGAATGTGTTTGAATACACACCTACTACTACTATTTAATGTTTTCTGCATTCAAATAAGAATTTTTAATACTGGCTATCAACCCAGAAACAAGTTTCATTAAAATCTGATATTATTACTTTAATTACTGTTCTTGGCACCCTTTGTTCTCATGTTTTTACATTATTAATTAAATGAATTAAATGAAGCACTACACAGTAAGGCAAAACTCAGAGAGAAAAGTGTTCTCAGATTTACAAAGTCTAACTCATACCACCCAACTTTGAAAGAAATCACACAGTCAGAAGTCCTAAAGTTGAGGTGTTGATAATTTTGTTGGTACTTTCCCCCTTCTTCCTTTACATCTCTCAAATCTAATTTCAAAAGGATTAGTTAAGATCTCCGAACAGTTTTTAATTCAGCCCATAGGAATCTATTATGTTTTTTGAGCTGAATACAACTGCCAACACAGCTGTACTTACCAGATTCCAGGACAAAAATATATCTTTCTTTTTCCATCTATTTTGCTCATTCAAAAGTCTTCTCATTTTGGAGATGAAATGAAAGTGATTTATCACAAATTATAACCTTTTAATAGGTAAAAGATAAGACACGCTTCTGAATTAACTTGACAAAGTATTTCATTATATTTACCTACCTACCCAGGGATAATATCTAAGGAGTGAAATTTATGGAGTTGACAAAAGGAAAACTTCTGGGGATAAAATTTTAAACCTAATTAAGTCTGAAAATAGGACAATTTGAACTTCTACTGCTGGATCTAGTTAATTAAAATACAAGAACGCATAAAATCACAGCCATTTTAGAACACTGATTAAAACTTATTAAGCTGCTTAGGTTTTGTAGATGATGTAATATAAATGACAAATCTAATGTAAGTCTTTGTGTGTCGAAAATAGACCCACACTCAAATGACTAGCACAAAATATTGCCCACTAGACAAAATAATAATGAACTCTCTAAAACAATTTAGAACAGTCAATTACATATTCGTGGGTATACTATGAAAGTGAAGTAGTTGGTAATAATGAAGGTATTTTATCAGTAATCACTGTAATTTGTTTTCCCATCACTTGTTCAGTTTATCACGCAAAATGAATTGTTTTGATTAGGTCTAATTGAAATTGCAAGAGAGGAAGCAGTTTGCTTAACTTTTGTTATTTATACAGTACATTCTGCTATGCAGTTTCACTTAATGAAACAGTATAAAAGCTGTTGGATAATGATCTGAGACTGTAGACAACAATGGATAACAGTAAGTTTGAACAGCCTTTCCATAATCCACTGAATTGACAGCCCCATGAAAGGCATATTGATGTTTTATTGAAATAATATTGAACTTGTTGCAAAGAGAGGGTGATAGAGCAAATAAAAAAAAAGAATCATACTTGCCTGCATCATGGGTTTTTTCCTTTCAGAATGGTAGAAGGTAAGTGAAGAGCTGGAGAGAAAAATTAAATAAAAAACAATGTCAGTAATGGTTGTCTTTCAACCATGAAGCAAACCTAATATTTTTACAAAGAAAGCAAAATAAGGTCCAGTTTTTCCATTTTTTTCTCCACATTACAAAAACTTCCCTACATTCTCTACAGAGGCAGTTACAGAAAATGTTTATAAGCAAGGCTTAAGCATTTGCAAGGAGAAATTAATAAGAAATTAATTAAGTTTGAACAGTCTTGTGCTAGGTCAAAACTAGGGGTCTGCAAGTGTTATAGTGTATATGATTAATCAGAAAGTTTCTGATCTTAAAAAATAACATAAACCCAGGATATGTGAGCAGAAAATAAAGAAGTCATATTTTTCATACCTCAGTCAGACCTCTTTACAGTTTGTTTATTGTTTGTCCATACTTTGTCTACATTGTCAAAGTTAATTTAGGAACTTAAGAGAGTCATTCAAAACTGAATATTCTTTCAAAAATTGCAATTAAACAAAAGGAAAAAGCCACCTTGGTTCTGGAAGAAAAAAAAGTGGGGTACAATGCTCTTAGATTCACAGCATAAACCTCTTTATAGAGCATCATGGCACCACAAATTCAGTGATTAAATACAATGAAAACAAACAATCTCTAAGTACCTATAAAAGGAGTGATTTGAGACTAATACATTCGTCAGAAAAACTTGTAAAGGAGCATAGCTATGGCATATTATCTGTTGTAGGTTTAAGAACTTAGATAAACGTGGTTTCTGATGGGGAAAAGGAAAGATCTTTACTATAAATGTTAGAAAAGGCTTTGAAATCTCATCAGAAACACTCTGTAGCAGCTTCCAGTGTATCTGTGATAGAAATATTAAGCAGCCACAAACACCTTTTCTCAGTCTTGCTTTACAGATGGAGACTTAAATACCTTCCTTGGCCAAACCAAAATCTCTGTTGATCCCTTTGCTGGTGCATCAGCAGCTCGGCTTTGAGACAGCTCTCTGTTCCCTTGCCTCTCAGGAGCCTTCCATTGTTCATTTCTACTGCTAGCTCTATACTCGGTATTTTTCTCATTCCCATCCTGTTCTCAGTTGTTACTCCACTCTTTTTTCCCCAGATGGCCATTTTCAGCTGTGTTTGCAAAAGCAACCAGTTTTCCCTTCTCTAGAAATTCCCAGCAGACTGCAGCAGCTGTGGCAAGGCAGGCATTCCCTGTTCTACTCTGCTACCTCATCACAGTCCTTTTCAAGGAAACTGGTAGTGAACAAATCAAATCCTTGTACAATACACTGAAATTAGCCTGTCTAATATCTGTAGTTTAATTCCCTTTAGGTAGTGAATAAAAGTAGCAGAAGGTCTCCTATATTCTAGCTGAGTGCTCTGATCACTGAATCTAAATGCTAAAGGGAGGAGATCATGGTTTCATTAAAAATGACTGCTTTCAGTTCCTCCTGTTGTAAAGTTCAGAACTTCAAAGGGAGGAATTCCCTGCAACTAAAATGCCTCATTTTCATGGTTTCAAACTTCTGTCGTCTCCCTTTTGACTAGCTGATGCGGTAAGTTTAAGAAAAAAGAAAATGTTGAAAACTGGGAATTTGTTACACCCAACTAATTTTAACTCCATTATAGTATCTCCTAAGTAATTTCATCTCAATCAGTAAAATACAATAAGCCACATAAACTTGACTGAAATACATGCCATACATCTATTACTGTGCAGATGTAGAATATTTCAGAAGATTAATCATGCAGTAGAAAATCAGGCACACAAAGGCTTTGCATAGACAAGATGGGCTAAGCTTATGTAACAAATATAATGGGATTTTTAGCTTTTAGGATGCCATACTGGAAATAAGAGCTCTTATTTTTAGTAGTCTCTTTGCCTTTAAGGGCCTAGTGTGATGTGCTATGGACAATGGCATGTACTGCATTAGCACAGTCATCGGTCACAGCCAGCACAACTTCATGAGAGGAAATTCCTGCTTATCAAACCTGATTTCCTGTTATGAGACAGTAACACACCCACTTGATTCAATCTTTTTTGGATTTCAGTAGAGC
Organism: Rhipidura dahli; assembly: GCA_013399225.1. Classification (NCBI taxonomy): domain Eukaryota; kingdom Metazoa; phylum Chordata; class Aves; order Passeriformes; family Rhipiduridae; genus Rhipidura; species Rhipidura dahli. Next base: position 15,949 of record VXAC01006910.1, on the reverse strand, counting down.
TTTCAGTAGTGTCTGTCACAGGATTCTTCTGGACAAAATGTCCAGCACTAGCTGGATAAACACATCATGAGATGAGTGAGCAACTGGCTCACAGGCCGGGCACAAAGGGTTATAGGGAATGGGTTGACATCCGACTGGTGACCTGCCACTTGAGGGTTCTCTAGGGCTCCAGCTTTGGGACACTAAGCAAGTTCACAGACAATGCAAAACTGGGATGAGCTCTTGACTCCCTCGAGGGCAGAGAGGCCCTGAAGAAAGACCTTGACAAATTGCAGGGCTGGGCAATCCCCAGCTGTAAGAAGTTCATCAAGGGAAAGTGCCGGATTCTGCACCTGGGGTGGTGCAACTCTGGTTGTTTGCGCAGACTGGGGAATGAGATGCTGGAAAGTAGCACTGGGGAAAGGGACCTGGGGGTCAGAATTCTGATGCCTAAAACAATATTTTCTAAACAAAATGCTCTATTAGCTCTTGTCTAGAAACAAATCAGTGTTCATTTCAAACCTCACCTGCAAGAAAACGATTTAATATCCATTTTAATAACTTAATACAGGAACAGCTATATACATTCCCACTGACTCTCTGGTACTGAGATTAATAAATACAGAGGGCATACACATGTGGATGTATTCTCTTACAGTAATCTTAATTTATTGGTGATGGAAGTTCAGGGATGAGCAATTGTCTTCTCCCCATCTCTTGAGAGTATAATATCTGAACTCTTCAAATGTAAAAACATCTCTTCACTTGTACAGGAAATGAAAAATCTACTGTTTCTCACTCCTTTAGCATTGAGCTTTGAGTTGTTTTCTCAATATCAGTTACACAAAGAGGTATCATACCTGCAAATTCCTGAAGCACCTACCTTTTGCTGTTTTCCAGGTAGACTTTAAAGTAATAGAAGCTTGGTTTAGTGTTGATAAGCCTTCCTCCATGTTAGTTAGCAGACTTTTAATATCAGTTGGAGGCCACAAGATGGTCTGTCACCACTTTAGACATATTCTAAATACATAATAAGAAAAATAATATTCAGAGAAAGGAAAACAAAATCCTAGGTCAACAAAGACCAAGGCAGTAATGAAATGTGGAAGTTAATTTTTTCTTTAGAGTTTTGGGCAGACTGGTTCAAATATGACTTTTATAGAGCTCTACTTGGAACTAGTATTTTAAAAAAAAGGGAGGGGGGAATAATACAATGGAAATTCGGGATTTTAAATTATTCCTAAAAACTTACAAATTATTTCATTTACCAAAGTTCTTAAAAGCATTCAATCTAGTTTACAACCCAGAAGACCCCCATACATTTTATAATTTCTTAATTATTTTATTTTTCCCTGTCCTCTTTTGTTTTCTTTAATTTATTTTAAAATAATCATAAATCATAATGTTATTCTGTTCTTCAGGAACAGACCAGCTAGAAAGGGACAACCCTGCTTCTTAAAAAATTGACATTGACAAACTACTTTCAGCTCTTATTCCCTTGGATATGTCTTAGCCTCTTGGCTGTTTTCCCATAGTGCTTGGAACAGATGTTCCTGTTTGAAGACCTTGCTGTATGTATTTATTTGAGGGAGTTTGCTACTTCAGTTGATCCTGTCTGTCCTATAAGTGTGGAGGCCACTTACTGCACTTGAGCCTGTGGGCAAGGTTCAGAAGAGTTTACAGTGGGGAGTAGGTAGTACTCCCTGATCTTAGGACAAGGAATCTTTATCTGGTCCTCAAACTTCTTTGCAAAAGATGTTTGGAGCCTAAGTTTCCTAACTTGGTCTGAAGAGGGAGGGAAAAAAATAAAAGGAGCTGTGATAGCCTGTTATTAAATATTTTAAAAGGGTGTTTCATCTATAATGAATTGGGTAACATTCTAGCTGCCTTGGTTACTCACTAGATGATCTGCCATGCTCTGTTCTGTGATATCCTTCTGAGTAATCTTATTAAGACGTTTATGCTGTCCTGCTTTTAATCTTAGCAATCTGCTAGAAGTAGATTGGGTCCTATTTAGTGGATGAGATTTTGAGTCTAAAAATACATTTTTTTTTTTAAATGAAAGGAAAATGAGGATTTATTTTCTTATGTAATCATATATATTTTAAATGCACAGTTTCAACACTTAAATTTTAACATCTCTGCTGATAATTCTAATTTTAAGCAGATGACTAATGCATCTAGTTTTATGAAGCTCTGATAATTACATACTAAGACTTTTGGAAGAAATTAAGCTCATTTTTTAAAATTATAACTCTGAGGATTGGTTGTGGGGCTTCCCTCTTGGATACTTCACAATAGCTTAATTCCATGGTTTCCACTTGGAAATATATACAAAAATGGCTTGGTTTTTTTTCCCCCTGAAGTCCCTAACTCAAAATTGTATTTGCTTGAACTATGTAAAAAATACATCCTTTTCATGTAATAGGATGGCAATATAAATGACCTTTTATCCATGTTATCAACTTACTAAATCTATCTTTTTGTGTTTTGGGGGAGTTTTTGTTAGAGCATTTTCTCTAATTGCTTCAATATTTTATGTAGGTTTGCCTTAGCTCATCTGTTACCATTTCCCAGATGTAATGCTAATTAACCTTCCCCTAATAATCCCTTTAGAAAATTCCCATTGTGGGCGCTCATGGGTGGTAAAGTCTGGTTTATCATTCAACTCAATATAACTTTTTAATTTCATCCTTAATTTCATCTACCACCAAGGGAGACTTCAAATTAAAATTATTAAACTGTCTGTCAATTAACAGGAATGTTTGAATAATTTGTGTTGCACCCAAACTGATAGGTGTATGCTCTGATTAAATGATTGTTCTTCATGCTAGACCAATGCACCACATTGGAACAGCTCATTTGTAAGGCAACACACTTTGAAACCTTATCCAGGGTGGGTGCATGCCCCAGCAAACACAGTGGTATCCAGTTCCAGTTCAGTTTCAGGAACACTTATTTCCATGCTACTTGCATTTAACTATCATATGGTAACAGGAAACTAGGAAGTGCAAGATATAGAGTATAATTTCAGAGAATTTTTTGTCTCATCTCATAAATGCAACTTGTCTCAGGTCTACCCTGTACTCACTGTGTCCAAAAAATATTTGGTGACACTTTTACTCTTCGTGGTTACTTTTACTGCAGTGTATGGAATGGATTATCAATGGATTTTTACATTTTCTATACAAAACATAAATTTATGACAATAGGCTTTGTAATTCTCTTAAAGAACAAAGAAAATAGAAGGTTGGTCACAGATGTTCCACATGGAGGAACATTATTCCTTTTCTACCAAGAATGTGGAACGGTGACAGGTTTCAAAATCATAATGTGTTTTTGGTGTCACTGTGCTTTCACTGCAGTTTCAGTGTGTTTAAGTTACTGAGCAAGGAAAAGGATTTTAGCTGATTAAAACTGCAACAATTTCAGTGCATCCATTGCATAACAGGATTTTTTAAAATTAATTTTCATCTGATGATTACTATGTCTTCGCTGGCAGTCGATGCTTGGCAAATAACACATGGTTGTAAAGCAGTTAGAATCACTGTGCACAAACAGCTACAGCAACAAAACTTTAAGTTAAACTTTTTTCTTCATTTTTCTTTCCCAGTGTCATATTCAAAGCTATAGCTGAACACTGTACTTTAGGAGTTGATTTGTTCAACATATCCAAAGACTTTGATTGTAAAATCAAATTGGCTTCTCAGTCCCCCAGTGTCTGACAGCAGAAGAATATCCAAAAAGCAATCAAACTGCTATCTTTATGTGCGTCAGCACTCAGATTCAAACGTTAAAGAGAGAGATGTGTATACTTAATCTGCACTGGTCTTGGCACAGAGGAAGACAAAGTGAAATACAAACTTCCTGTGATAGAGACTGGGAATCTGTTGATAGAATTTGCTTAAAATATTTTTAGCAGCAGAGTCAGCGCCTTACTAACATAATATTTCTCTCTCCTTGAGCAGAGAAATATTTCTTTGCTCATATGCTGAATTAATTTCTTCAGTATTTCAAATACACTTCTCAGTCATGATGAGTGTAAGAAGGGGTAAACAATTTCTATTCTTAAAGTTCTATTTTAGGTCATACTTGCACATTCTCAGCACAGTACCCTCACAGCAGTGGAGGTCTCTTCCAAAGTCCTGTCAAAATGTTCCCCCACCAGAGATACCAATTCCAGCCCACCTAGTGCCCTAATACTGGCACACAGCCTGGACCCACAGGCAATGGTTCCACTGCAGGCCTGACTTCTCCACAGTGTCAGGTCTCTGTGCATGACTATTTCTCCCAAGAGGGTTTCTCTTTTTGCTATTTGTTAGTGTTTAATTTAGATGGTTCTCCCAAGCCAGCAGTGGCCTTGTTGCTCACATTGCATAGGCTTATTGCTTTAACTTTCATGCTCACAGCAGGAACTCTTGGCCCTTGAGACTCACAGACCCACAATGACTCCAGCAACTGCCCAAGGCTCTGTGGTTCCTCTAAAAACCATCTCTTTACATGGCCTCACCTTCAGAGACCCATTTCCTCCTCCCAGCTCAATTTATCTAATTTCTGGCAACCTGGTTTGCCTTTCACTAGCACTCACCCTCACTTGCACAACCCTTCCTACTCCAGTCACTGCCACCACTAACACATGGCTCTGCACCCAGGTCTGACTCCAGCTGCTGGCACTGAAACCCCCATACAGTCACATGCTCACCAAACAAAGAACCCCACACCCAGGAAAACAATTAGAAATTTATTTTAATAAGAGGATGATAGAGTAACTTGTGCTGATCACGTGCAGGCATGTCGAGTTTTACCCACCAGCCAATTGTTTACAGATGACTGTCCCCCTAAATAACCTTACCCCTCCATTTCCTCATGCTTGTTTCTCCCCAAATGCCATAGACATGTTCCCTTGCCTTCCTCTGGTTCCTCCCCTACATACCCCAAAATAAGACTGTGCAAAGGTAATTTAGAATGACAACATAAGCACTTAGTATGTGCTTTAATTGCATTTATTGGGAGAGACAGAACTCCCAATACAATTTATTTAATTTATTCTGAGTAGAAGACAGGAATGGATAACTGTGTTTTTGAAGGGAAGTGGAGGGAGGCAGATCCCATCTAGCAGTTGTTAATATGAAAGCCTCCACAGGAATTTACATGCAACCCTACACAGGAATTTTTTGTTGTGTTCCCCTCCACCAGAGTAATATTTCTGTGTGACTGTGGAGATCCTATTTGTCCATTCAGTTTTGAAACAAAGAGGGTCTCTTTCCTAAGGACTCTTCTCCCTCAGATACTCAAAGACAAACTGGTCATTGATTCCTTATGTTCTTTCATTTTTCTCTTGTAGGAATTAATGAAGAAGGAAGCAGTATTAAAAGATAATATTAAAGAATCAAAGAATAACAGAATCAGCTAGGTTGAAAAAGACCTTTGAAGTCATTGAGCCCAGCCTACAGCCTAACACCACCTTGCCAACTACACCCTGCCACTGAGTACCACATTCAGTCTTTTCTTAAACACCCCCAGGGATGGTGACTCCTCCAATTGCAAGCCAAATCACCCTTTCTGTGAAGAACTTCTTCCTAATGTCCAACCTAAACTTCCCCTGGCACATCTTGAGACTGTCTCCTCTTGCCTGTCACTGGTTGCCTGGAAGAAGAGACTGAACCCCACCTGGCTACAACCTCCTTTCAGGGAGTTGTAGAGAGAGCCAAAGGCTCCTCCTCTCCAGGTCAAACAACCCAGCTCCCTCAGCTGCTCCTCATAGAATTTCTGCTCCAGACTCTTCACCAGCCTTGTTGCCCTTGTCTGGACATTCTGCAGCATCTCAACATCTTTCCTAAACTGGCCAGTTCCAGGCCCTAGAACTGTACATGGTACTCAAGGTGTTGCCTCACTAGTGCCACGTATGGGGGAAGAATCTGGTCCTGCTGGTCACACTATTCCTGATACGGCCCTGGTTGCCAATGGACTTCTTGACCATGTGGGCACACGCTGGCCCATGTTCAGCCTGCAGTCAGTCAGTACCCCCAGGTCCCTTTATGCCTTGCCACTGTCCAGCCATTCTGTCCCCAGCCTGTAGCACTTCATGGGGTTGTTGTAGCCAAAGTGCAGGACCCAGAACTTGGTCTCTTTAAACCCTACATCATACTCCTGCTTCTCAGGGAGAAGCTGAATAAAGATGGTGTACTGCTGTTGGATTCTTCTGTAGCTTACATTCTTGGGTGACAGGGAGACCTGCCTTAGGCATCCTGCATGAGGAATGGAAGGAAATAATGTCTGATTTGCTCTGCCAGTTCAGATATCAGGAATGGTAAACCCCACTTAGAATTAAAGAAGCAGTACCTGACACATTCACGTCCTCACTGTAAACACCATCAGCTGCAATAGTACATTGCAGACTGCCTTTGGAAACCATTCCTTGCCTTGTCTTGTTTTGCTTTGGAGTTCTACCTTCTACAGGAAGAGCTGAGGGAGGGAATGAAGGATTATGACAAAAGGAGAGTTTCCCAAGGTCCTCACTAAGACTGATGTAGTTTTCATGGTAGGATTTTTTTCTCCTCAGTCTTCAATCCATTTAGGGATCTTTTGCTATCTTTTCTATCAGATGGTTTTCTTCTTGTTGGCTCCCAGATAAAGTTTGAAAATTGTACAGTTTGACAGCCTCAGTTGAAAAGAAAAAAAAAAAAAAAAAAAGCTGTTGCTTGCTAGGGGCATGGTTTGAGGACAGCCAAACAGTGTTAAACCTTCACTCCATACAATATTCTCAGGATTTCAAGATTTCAACTACAACAGATTGCCATTAGCCACTTGATCTCTGGGGGAATGCTACAAGATGAAAGCATGGAGGCCAAAGACAAAACAGGCAAGTGCCAGCGACTGTACCCTAAAAGCTCATCCAACACTGCAATCCTTCACTAGTAATGTCAAAAATCAGATACACGCAGCTATAACTGTATTTTAACCTTAAATCAACAAACTGTTCTGTAACAATCTGAAAGGTGCTCCAGAATTTGCCCTGCATCACTGTGTGTTTCGGGGCTAAACTGTGTGGTTTTCTGATACCAGAATGCCTCCTCCAGCCATTAGGTATCGGTCTGGTGTCAGATATTTTGGCTCAAAGTTTCAAAGCATCTTTCCATTATTAAATTGGCTAAATACTGGATTTGATTACATAGGGAGACTTTTACTGAGAAACCCTTGAATAAAACAACTGGGTGTACTTTTGGCAAGCCTGTCTCAGCTGCTCTGTAGTGCTCACCTCCAAAATAATTTTCCCAACTGGAGAAACAGTACATGTGTGCCAAGTTCAGTGAGAAATCAAACCAGTATATGGGCAATATGGATAACTGAGGGCCAAACATTTGAATATGTACTTAAAATAAAATAAAGAGAAGAGTTTAGCCCTGGCCTGGTAGACTCTGAGACTTAGTTTCTCTTCATCACATGATGCTCAGTCACTGGGCTATCAGACCTTTTGTGACATAAAGGGACTTAAAAATGTGGACAATTTCTTTTTTTAAATGGAGATTTGGACTATTTTATGGTTCTGGGTTTCTTGCAAGCTTCCCAGATAATGTGTGACCACATTATTAAGGACACCATAAATTTTTTAACCTTGCTGATTTTCCCTATTCAGGTACTTTGGACTGGCTTTCAGCAGCAGGGTGAACTTCAGGCAATATGCCCAACATGCAACCCATTAATTATATGAACTGAAAAAGACCAATTTTTTTTTTCAGACCAAAAAAATATTCAGAAAGAGTTATAGCTGTGAGTAAACATATCAATAAATTAAGGAATGTAAATATTCTAGAACTGCAGCAGTAGTTTGCAAAGCAGGTTTTCTTAAAAACCCCAAGAAATTTAGAATAAATGCAGCAGTGAAAGCAATAGCAATCAGGAAGATGAACACAAATGGAGAATTAATACTGTGTAACACAAAATACTTTTCAGCAGTAACAGCTGGTGACCAAATTAAGATGGCTGGGACTGGGAATTACCTAACACTGCCAAAAATAATTATTCCTGATTTTCCTTTCCTTCTACTCAGTACAGGCAGAAAATCACATCTCCCAGAAGAAATCAGTCAACCAGCTAAACAAGCCTGATCTCTTTCTCAATACAAATCCCCCAAATGAGCAGCCAGCCTCTAACCTTCTGCTCTCCAGTTACTGGCCTCTTCCCCAATTCCCCTTTTCACCCCTTTTAACAGTATCCCAAGCTTCAAATATAGCTCAATCTTGCTGTTGCTTTTAAAAACTGCTAGAAAAGTTCTTTGTCTTTTTTCCTTTGGGGCTTCTGGAGTTACTCCTGAAGTGCAAATAGAACACTGTTAAAGTGCATTCAGCAAGCCAAGAGGTAAATCTGCTTTTAGCTGCAAAGAACACCAGAAAGGCTGCCTGTTAACCTGCTGAGAACATCCTTTTTTTCTTTTTAAAGCAAAAGAGACAGATTACAGTTTACCATCTTTTCTGTTCCTTTTTTTGACTGAATTCTGACAATGAAGGAGTGGGTATTTTTACTTATTTTTTCTTAGGTGTTTTTTATTCTAGAGTTTTTTAATAACAAAATTATGCCAATAACATAACTTTGGTGATAACCTTACTTACTTACTTACTTTTACAGATTTTATTGGCAGAGGAATCGGAAAAGCCTCTCAAAGCTCTGCATCTACAACAGAGAGGTTAATTGTAATGCAGATAAAACACACTGCAACTTAACCTCATTTAGCTGTTCTAGAGTCAGTGAAAGTTGCTGTCATACAGCAGAAGTACAACTATATTCTTCCTCTTGATGTTTTCATGGAGGTGACTATGTTAGGCCCATATGCATTGCTATTTTCTTTCTGTTTGTTAGAATTGTCTTTTTTCCCTTTTTTTTTTTTTTCAAAATTTGTTTATATAGTGTGTTCATGGCAATGGGAGCTTGTTCAAATTAAGTCAGTCCTCTGTAAATGAAATTCTGCACTTTACCTTAAAAGAAGATACCCTTAAAGCAGTTCCCCTCTTCTCAGAGGCAACTATATGTTAAATGAGCAGACTTACAACCATGACCTTCTGTACATGGACTCAAGAATCCAAATTTTATTTTAATTTCCTGTTGCAGAAAGAGATATGCATTAGATATTTATTTTTGCACTCTCATCTACTTCTTGTCTTTGATCTACAAAGCCAAGAAGTCATTATGGTTGGGTTTCTTGCACAGCTTCTCTCTGTTCTAAGTATATGTACAACATAAATATTAAGTAGAAGTTCCAAAAATCTTTTATGATATCTCTGTAAATACCATAACCAACAGTCAGCATAGCATGCAAGATTTCTAGGCTGTAAATGTCATACAGTTCTAAAGGTGATACGTTATTAATCACCACAGCACTCTGTGAAATAATGAAATAAATTATTAGACTTCAAATTTAAATATTGAAAATGAGATGAAAGGCAGATAAAATGAATGAACAAATGAATAAATTAATTAATAATGAAAAAATTAATGCCCAACAGAAAGCATTAGATCTCATATTGGTAGCCTGCCTCCTTTGCATTCTCTAATTTATATAAACTATATTTCATTATCAGACTCCCTTATCCTGTATTTTCAAACATATTTCCTGTATTAACCAATTAATAATTAGTATTAACCAATTATTTTGATTTTGTCCTCATGCAAATTTTTATTTCTGTGTTTTGGAAGTTCAGTGTCTCCTGGGTGTGACCAAAACATGCAACTTCCCATTTTAAAATTAATCCATTTGTCTTACATTTTTTCATGTATGATTTTTCTCAAGGGTTACATTTCTCCACAATTAAAATGCATGCTTCATTGCCTTTCTGAGTTTTAGTAATTATAAATTCTGCTGAGTATAAACTGTTGCTAAGATATGTTCATGTAGCAAAAGCAGCAAAGCCTAAGCACAGAAAGATGTAGGATATCATTCAGATCCTCACCACTATTTCCTCTGAAGATAATGGCATTTTTCTCTCGATTGCTTAACAATATTACTGTCACTTGTGGCTTGGTAAATTTTGCAGTCAGAGTGCCTACATTCCAGGGAATTTATTCAAAAGACAAAGCCTAAAGGAAGACACTGATGTATAAAAAATATGCATGTTTCTTCATTGTTTAAAAAATGTTCAGCTTAAATTATTATCACTTCAGTGGAGAGTTATGCCTAGCTTTAAACACCTAGTTAGATTTTGTCAGATGCTGCACATGTAGCAGTTTGTGATTCATAACTTCTGTATTTTTCTTTGGTCTTTTGTATTAAGCTGACGTTTCCACAAGGCAGACTAGTCCCCCACACATCTTGCATCTATGAATTTGCTGGATTTGAATGTCAGAAAAATGCCATATTTTTTCAATAGGATTGAATCTTTATGATTTTACTAAATTAAACAGGGAAGATCATGTCATTGTTACTGAAACAACTTTAATTGTATATAGTCCAGAGTAGATATATGGTATACACAACATAAGGTTTTTTGGACTAATTTGTGGCTTTATGGGTGTACTCATAGTCTTCCTCTGCTAGGGTAAATAACATGAGAGCATGTAAAATGTTGCAGAACTGGCTTTGAAAATACCAATGAATTTAGGTAAAAGGGGTTTTTTTTTTTTTTAATTTGCTTTTTGTTTTTACTTTTAGATGATGCAGTTAATCAGATTTTATTTTCTGAGAAAAATATTATGTCTATAATCACACAACACTCTAACATTCTGCCATATGACATACAATGGTTATATTAATAAATTACCATAATACCTGTATAAATTAATTTTATGCTTCCAGAAAGTTAAATAGTATTTGTATAACAGAGAGTGTTCAAAGGGCTCGTTGCCAGAATTACAATGGGGTTTAAAAGACTAATCATGCACTGAAAGCTGCATAGCTTCTCTTGAAATATGTGTGGCTGTTCATCTCAAGGCAGCCGCCCACAGAAGGCTTCTTAAGGTTCAAGAGGAACCTGCTACTACAGGTTCACTGATGAACATCAAATGAAAGATTAGCTGAGATAATGAGCAAGGTGTTACTAATGCAAAAAAAGGAAGGCAAATGTGTTAATAATTTAATATATCAGCTGACACCAAGACAAATGGGCATGATTTATTATATGGCTGCATGGCACAGAAAAAACCCCATTGTGCTTTAAAGATAAAGCTATGAAAACTCATAGAAAACAAGAGGGGTTTTTTGTGCAATCTGCTCATGGTGAAACATAAGGAAATTTTGCCTATTTCCCTTACTAAACTAGGGTTTTTTTACCTCAGTCTAATAATCAAATAGTGATATTTTCTATAATCCTAATGCTTATTAGGTGATTTACAGATTTGTTAAAAACAAAAAATTTATATCAGGATAACAGTTTGATTAGAAATTATGTTTAGATGGATTAAAACTTAGACTAAGATGGTAAAACTGGTTTCTACTGACTGTGCCTAAAAAGGAGATTCTTTCAAGGTTTAATTTTGTTCAGTATCACATTTATATTGTGCCATTACTATCAGTGAGAATCTGTTTATACAACTGTAATCTGAGCAATTAAGACTTCTCCTCAGATTTAAAAATAAATACTGTGTTTTGATATTTTCTGTTCCGATAACTGCACAAAATTTCTACTATGACAAAACAATATCATGCTCATTTTACATGAGTAAAGTCAATAATATGCAAGGCTAAACTGATGTTTTCAATATTCATCTGTTTTAAAGGCTAAAGCACACATGCTATGCAAAGAAATTCGAGACAATAATAACAAGGAGGGGACTAGGAGACCTAAAATAGCAATATGTGTTTTGCTGAATACAGTCTTATTAAGCCTTAAACATTTCCCAAATGCAAAATAATGTTTTAAAAGAGTTTTTAAAGGCATTTATAAAATTCCAAGGTTTAGAAATTAAGCCACGCTTGCATGCACTTATTTGAGCAGAAAATTGTAGCAATTTCAAAATTATGTGTTGCTTTTTTAAATCTGTGTACATATCATTCATAGAAAAACAATCTTATTTCATGCATAAATTAAATTTATTATGTATATTTGAATTATATACGTAGCTTATTTAATTAATCACATTCACCTTTCCAGCTATATGAAATAAATCGCACATTCACTGGAAATATGTGATGGAATGATGCTTGGCTTCTGTGCTAGTTTTGATTTCCTGTTTCCAATTCCAAGCTGATATTGAAGTCTGCATTGGTGAAATGGAGCACTCTTGACTTAAAAAAACACAGTTTGTAGAATATGAAGTGACTTTGTGCAAAGCTGTTGTGTTTGGAAACAGTATTAACTTTGCCCACCTTGTAGCCTTACTTTGCTATTGCTGTACCTCAGAGTGTAGGTGTTGAACCACTGCAGACACCTTATTTACAACCCCCGTGCCACCAAAAGCCAAAACAAACTTCATGACCTTTTTGATCTTGATAACAGCTGAGCTTTTCTGAAATGCTTGAATGTGTTTGAAACACTTCTGTCTGATATAAATCCCAGTATTTTTCCTGTTCTTAGAGTATTTTTTGTATGCTTATATAATTTGTAATTCTTGGAAAAAAAAATGTTTAAATGCAAAGGGTTCCTATAAATTTTTGTGTGTGCCCAAGACTTTCTGAGACAAGTTACATATCTGTAAACTGATATCCTTAAAAGATTAGGATTGCAACACTTACACTAACTTCTGTTTTGGCCTTTAGTTTCCACTTTAGTGCTCAAATAATTCTGTAGATCTGGATTCCTGCTTCTACTCACGTTTATTAGCCTTAGAAATAAAACCCTGAGATGTTAATAGAAAGTGAAAAAAGCAGATGAATGAATGGGGAAACTGCTGGATCAGACATGTGGAAAGTGATAATTATATCTTTGGGGAAGGAAAACCTTATTTGGATTGCAGTACAACAATTTGGAAAAGGAAAAATCTCAAGAAAGTGTTACATGCAATCAATTTGTAGAATGTTAGAGAAAATGATGTGACTTTAACAGTGTCTCACTTCACATACCAATGCAAAGTTATTTGCAAACTGTATAATTATTGCACTTGGGACCAGGATTTAAAATATGCAGGAGCACAGCTCAAATTGATCTCACTATTGCCCTCAGATCCTTCCATAATTTCAGAAGAAAGTCACAGAAATATGGATTAGTTTTGGAAATATACTGTATGCAAAAAATTAAATATGTTGAATATCTATAATTATATCTCTGTTTACCTATGTATGGAAATATCTTTTTAGTTGGACCAGAATTCAGGCTCTGTAAGTATTAGCAGAGGGATACATAAAGACTTGTAAAGCATCTTAACTTCAAAAGACTTTGCAGATGAATGTTGAAAAAGATTACTACCTCTGAGCACTTGCTGTGATGGACTGTTGGGGTTGATATCTTCCCTCAGGGAGGTGAGTAGGGAAGGGGAGTGTGTTGACTTTTACCTGTCTCATAGTCTTCTTTAAGTCTAGAAGGCTGCTAAATCTTTAGTGCTTGCAAGGTGAGTTTCCATTCTGTCTCTCTCATTTGCAGTTGTTCAGGTACATGCTCTGCTGCCTTTTTAATATTCTGTTTGACTTTTCTTGGCAAGGACAAAGTTACAATTCTGTTGCTGGAAACCCTTTGGGGAAAACAAACCCAACAAATCTGATGTAATCTTCTAAGTGATTTGCAGTGCAACAAACTACAAAGTAGCCAAGATTTCTCATTCATATTTGCATCACCTGTTATTTTACAAAATACAAATACGTAATTTACTACCTAGAGCCATTTTTACTGCCAGGGAGGGTAAAAATGGGATCCAGTGATCTCAATGTATTCCATTACTAGAGCTCACATTTCCTGGCTGTTAGTGAACACTAGGAGCTTAATTAAAGATGTTCAAATAGACATTAATTACTCAGAAGCTGGTGACTGTTGTCTCAAGAAAAGAAAAATCACCTATATGATACAGGGATTTAGTAATCCAAGCAATTTATGTGACTCCAGAAATATTATCCTGTCTTTCCTTGAAGGAAAAAAAACAAGCTGAATGGTTTAAGTTTCTTCAAACAAAGTCTGGAAACTTCTGAGCTGACCTTTCCTTTTGTGAGGTGAATAAATTCTGTGGGTGTTTTTTGGAAGGAAATGGCACATAATTATCTTCAGAAGTTGATTTATAATTACTAAAGTTTTCCCACTATAATACAAAGCAACCTAAATCTATGGTTTGTTAAATCTGAACAAAATAATCAAAATTTTGATCACTTTTTTTATGAGAAACAAACAAAAAAGCTGCAAACAATTGAAAATATTTGAAAAGGTTTGCAATGAAATCTCACCTCTACCTAAGTCACCCACTTGATTTTGATTTATTTATTTCTGTAATCTGAACATACAATTATTAACATTTCTGAAAACCTCAAAGTTATGGGAACTTCCTAGTCACCTAGGAAAGACTGTGAATATTCGAGGAAGCTAAGAAATGCTGACTTAAAAGAAATATATGAATACATGAGTGACTGAATAAAGCAAAATCCTATAATAAAGTTTCAGGAGACAGACTTGAAGCTTCCTCAAGTCGACATAAAGAATTTAGACATGCAGAAAGGTTGGGTAAAATTTGCTGACCCTTCTACTCTTCCATTTCCAGTGATGTGAAATCCAATTATTATACAAAACCCACCATATTTGGTGTAAGCAAGGACAAGTACATTAATATATTACTGCTTTTCATACAAAGAATAAAATACCCATATAGGCTTATGGTAATGTTACTAAAAGATTGAAAAAATTGGAAAATGTAATAGTATTCAAATTTTATATTTTATGAGACATTTTCCATTTAGTTTTTTTATGGGGTTTTTTGGAGAGTGAGTGGATGCACATTAAAACATGCTACTGTAATCATGTCCATTACCTTAGGTTAATAGATTTAGCATTTGTTTTAGTTTTGGTGGTAGTTGAGTTCTCACACAAAATCACAATTTTCAAATGTGGTTATAAATTATGATTTTGTCCATTCTATAGGCCTAAACTGTTTCATGAATATGTGGCTATTTCAGGAGTGTTTGTAATTCTTCCTCACATTTCTGGTCTTGTCACAGGCAAGAATCAAATTATTATACAAACACTTGTGTTAATTGTGATTATGAGTAAAACCATTAATAGTGAGAAAGGGCAGCAAAATACATAATCACAAAATATTGTGACAGTTCATAAAAGTGACTTTGCAACTTGTGCATGATGTTGAATTAGTACAAGGAGAAGGAGGAAAAAAATTATCCTGCACACCTAAGTTGATCATAAAGCAAATGACTATTTCTTCTGTAAGAAAGAATTCTCTGAGAGCAGAAATTGAGATCAGTGTATTGAAATAAGATAGTCTGCTGCTAAGCCAAACTGATCTTCACAGATACACCACAGACAGGTGGAGATACTTTATCTAAATTCCTTCTCCATGACATTTATTAATTAATAATGATCATTTCATTAATCTCATTAATTACACTAAAGATTTTTTGTTGTCTTGTTTATGTGTTTAAAATCCACTAGTAGCATAAGGCAGCACAAGAGAAACTGTGTGTTTTTGTATAAATAACTTTTTGTTTGGAGATCATCTCTCTGTATATCTATCTATCTATCTATCTATCTATCTATCTATCTATATATATATCTCACAGAATCACAGAATGGGTCAGGTTGGAAAGAATCACAGTGGGTCACCTGGTCCAACCTCCCTGCTCAGGCAGGGTTATCCTAGAACACATGGCACAGGATTGTGTCCAGAGGGTTCTTGAATCTCTGCAGGAGGGAGACTCCACAACCTCTCTGGACATGTTGTTCCAGTGCATGGTCAACTGCACAGTAAAGAACTTCTTTGTGTTCAGGTGGAAATTCCTGTGTTTCAGTTTCTGCCCATTGCCTCTGGTCCAACACAGAGAAGAGTCTGGTTCCATATTTTTCACACCCTCTCTTCACCTATATGTGTAATGTATAATATATACATATATATATAT
>VXAC01006908.1:194976-208260 GCA_013399225.1 Rhipidura dahli | reverse complement strand
AAAAAAAAAAAGAAATAAAAGAACTAATCTAGATATTCCTGAACAACATTAATAAAAGCATGCATCAAATATAGACTTGCTAATACATAAAATTTTAAAGAATATTTCAAGGAATCAATTTAAAACTTGCCTAGAATTTCTTGGTATTTTTATTTTCTATTATGAGAGAACTTGAGGAGAAGATAACTTCAAGTCTGAAGAAACAGTGAACCTTTTGATAAAGAGTTCAAAGAGAGAAAAAGAAATGGTCATAGACCCCTCTACCATACTTATTTTAGTAGTTGCTGGTCTAGCCTAAGAGAAGCCACCTCCTGCATATTTTCTCTGTCTAACGTCATCTTGTTTATTTTCTGTCAATGGGCAACACTCCTCCATCTTTTTGAATGAAATTTCTGTAAATGATGATGGAAAAATATTTTGTTGACAACAGTTGTCATCTCTCTGGTTAATCACAATTCCCATAAAGTTCCCATTTTTATTATAAGCAGCCTATTAAGTTCATGAAAAAACCTCCAAACCACTATATCTTGGATCAGGGCTGTTGTGTGTCTTCTGCATCACTGACAAACTGAAACACGTAGGTCTTTATAACAAACTTTATATGTCTGGTTGAGTCTTGCACACTCTAGAAATGGGTTTTTTTATCTTAAAATATAGGAAATAAAGGTTTGTTGTTTTTTTCATTGCATAGGAATTAATTTTACAATCTATGAGCTGTCAAAATAGGGATAAATTATATGTACTGGGATACATGCTGGCACAGAAAAACCCTTTGTCTTCAAGAAATTTTGCTGGTTGTGAGTCACCATCATTTCATCTCCCTTCAGCAGACTCCTGGCAGATTACCCTTCTGTGTTTCAGATTACCTAGCCTTTAGGTCATTTCTTTATGAATAATGCTCATACTTTCTGGTTTTGTTCCTTCCAAAACAATTTCAGCAGGGCCTTTCAAAACTTCTTCTTCACGCAGGAACCTGGTGACCTCACAGAATCCCAGAATGACTGAATGGACAAGATTGGAAGGAACCACTGTGGGTCATCTGGTCCAACCTTCCTGCTCAGGCAGGGTCATCCTAGAGCACATTGCACAGGATTGTGTCCAGAGAGTTCTTGAATATCTCTAGTGAGGGAGACTCCACAACCTCTGGGCAATATGTTCCAGCGCTCATTCACTGCAAAGTAAAGTTGTTCCTTGATTCAGGTGGAACTTTCTGTGCCCCTCACTAAGACCTACATGTTCCAGTTTCTGCCCAGTGCTTTTTGTCCTGTTCTTTGGGGCCATGGAAAAGAGCCTGGCTCTGTTATCTTGACACTCTCCCTTCAGACATTGATAAGGCCCTCTTTCAGTCATATCTTTTCAAGGTTGAACAGGCCCAGCTTCCTCAGCCATTCTTCATAAGAGAGGTGCTCCAGTCCCTTAATCGTCCTCATTGCCCTCAGCTGGATCCACTCTAGGAGTTCCATGTCTCTCTTGTACTAAGGAGCCCAGCATTCCAGATGTGACCTCATCAGGGCTGAGTAGAGGGGCAGGATTCCCTTTACCTCCTGGGAATCCTCTTCCTAAAGCAGCCAGGATACCATTGGTATTCCAGGCCACAAGGACACACTGCTGGCTTGTGGACAGATTGTTCTCTACTCACAGAAAGTCATGGGGAGACTAACTTGTCCCATCAGTTCAACACCAGTGTATTGATAAGGAGAACTTTCCACTACAGACATTTCAGAGCTCTTTACAATGTTGTTGATTGTCCTAGGTTGCAATGGATGTATTTAAGTATTCTATTACCACCAGCTGTGGGCCATTGGCTGTTATCACCTGCTAACGACCCACCCCTGATAACAGACAATGGGCCATCAAGAAACCACCACATGACCCATGGACTTATCTCATCCTATTGTGAGATGCTTCACCCAGGAGGATATAACCTGCCCTTGGAACTGTCTACCTGAGTCCTGTCTGCTGGGTGACCAGAGGACAAGAGCCACTACTGGCCTTTCAGCTGGAGACCAGACCTTCCATTGGATCATTGCTCCAACTAGACCACTTCATTTGGACTGCTGTTACCACCCTAATAGGGTGTCAGGTTGTATCTGATTTTGTCAGTGCTTTTTCCTTATACTATTTCACTTATTTCTAACTTTTCCTACTAATTTTAATCCTGACTTGTGATCTCCCACTGGTTTGTTTTCAAACCAATACATTGATCAATTTAAAGTAGTCTTGAAACTTAGGTAGAAACATACAATGAGCTATTGAAAAAAACAGCACTTCTTTCATTGTCCTTATCACAGCTGTCAAAACTATTTTAAGTCTAGGCAACTCTGGTAGGTAAACCAAAAAATAACTAAAGCATCACTGATATAATTCTCCTACACCAAGCAGAGTGTTAAATTTCATAAATAATATCTTGAGGCAATTTGATCCAGAACAGGTTACATTTACAAACTAGGCTGATGCTGAATTTCCCAGATTTTTTTAAATCTCTAACCTCCATGGTATTCCCTGCAATTTCTTGGATTTTTGCATAATGTTTAGTGCCCAGTTTGATGTATGCCTTCTCCTCTGTCCTTGTGGCACCAATGAAAAATACTGGGAAAGCAAGTGCTTCTGTCTGCATTGAACTACATACATCATTTAACCTGTTTCCTCAGGATATTTTCAATCTGGTTGTAAAAAACCAAGCTTTTTGGAAGAAATGTACTTAATGAGTTGCTTAATTTTTTTTTTCTATTTTTGTCCTTTGATAAATAGCATTTGCTGAAGCTGTGTAGATTCTGACTCCTCCACCAATTACCCTGCTTCATTATTTTAAGGGAAGTTTGCATGGACAGTAGAAAATAAAGAGAGATTGGGTGGGTAAGGTTGGAGGAAGTGTCAACAATTCCTTTTTTTCCCTCATAAGGAACTGTGGCTAAAAAATTGCAGTACCATTTTAGTCTGCCACAAATAAGAAAAAATCACCCCCAGAGAACCACAATGTATATGAGGCAGTGTGTTTAGAGAACAGAAGACAACAATAAATAATTATTCTTCCTCTCAGAATATTTGGTTTTTTCTATGATTTCAGTGAAAAATGAGATCACCATAGTGTTTCGGCATTATTTAACCAGCTTGCAATATTACTTCAGGAATTTCTGTCAAAAGCTCAAACTTTATTTATTTATTTATTCATCACTGTTATGGATGGATTTTTAACTTAGCTAAATTGAAAGTTTTGCAGTGATATTTTTGGCTGATTTGTTTGATTATAGCAATTATTTTTTTTTAAATAATCACTATATGTATACAATAATTTATAAAACTGTATCTTATCACAGAATCATAGAATAGTTTGCATTGGAAGGAACATTTAAAGGCCCTCTTGCCCAACCCCCTGCAATGTGCAGGGGCATCTTCAGCTACGTCAGGTGGCTTACAGCCCTTGAATGTTTTGAGTTATGGGAAATCCACCACCTCTCTGGGTAAACTGTTCTAGTGTTTTATCACTCTCATTGTAAAGAATTTCTTTCTTATATATAATCTAAATGGAGCCTCATTCAGTAAAAATCCATTATCCCTTGTCCTATCTCAATGGGCCTTGCTAAAAAGTCTGTCTTTTTTTTTTTTTATAAGACCCCTTTAAGTACTGAAACGTTGCAATAATGTCTCTCTGCAGCCTTCTCTTCCTCAGTATGAACAAATATGCTAATTCTCCCAACTTTCCCTCCCTTCTTGCCCTTTAGTTTGACCAGCAGGTCTTGCTTGACTCAGCTGTACTTGTCTCTTGGTTTCCTTGACTGATTTCTTACACCTGGGGATTGGGACTGGCACTCTAATGGAAAGCATCCATAGAGTCTCTCAGCTCTGTCCTATTTCCTTGCCCCTGAGGGCAACTTAGTAGAGAGTGCTACTAACTCCTTGAAGAGCTGGAATTTTGCTTTCCCAAAATTCAGAGTCCTGACTGTACTCTTGGACTGGCCAAAATCCCTCAGGGCTGCAAAATCGGCCATAGTCATCACAGCCCAGGCTGACTCCAAACTTCACACCCACTGATTAGCTCACTTATGTTGGTGACCAACAGGCCTAATTCTGTATCCCCTCTGGTAGGGCTGTCTATTACCTTGGTTAAGGAGTTATCCTTCATGCATTCCAGGAGTCTCCTGGACTGCCTACAACTTGTCATGCTTTCAGAGCAGATGTTGATGTGGTTGAACTTCTCTGGCAGGAGAAGAGCCTGTGAGCATGAAGTCTCCTGTAGCCAGAGCAGGGAGACTTTTTTTAATAGGCTGCTCTGGATCAGTTGGCCTGTACCAGATGTCAACCTCAAGGTTCTGTTGCTACCTTAGTCTCTGCTTCTCACCCAGTTTTTGACCTTCTTCTGACTGTTCTTTGGAGACAACTCTTCACACACTATTCAGTTTTGTAGAGAACAACACACCCACCATTTCTTCCTCCCCTAAAACTGATTAAGTAGTTTTCTTAGCACGCATGGGATAATCTGAAACAAAATTTCTGTGGAAAAGGGATGAATGTAAGAACCTTTAGATCACCTCAGGATCTATCTGCAGGTATCCACAGAAAGCCAATAAATTCTAGAGCGTCATGTTTCCATAATAGAGTAATGTCATTGCTCCCCCTACACTTAAAGGAGAGCCTAGGACAAAAATATAAACTGACTCAAACTAAGCTGCTGTTAAAGAAAAAATATCTAATGGCTGATGGGGCCATATAACTGAGAGTTTAGGTTTTTTTCTGTAAAAGGAAGAATACCAATTATGGATCACCAACATTCTGGATATTCTGTATATATGAAAGGCTATGATCAAAAGAACCAACCCCTCCATCCGGAAAAAAAACCCAAACTAAACAAAAAACAAATTAAAAATCCCAAAACAATCCTGCAGCCAGAGCCAAAGAGAATTGCAGTAACTGATTTCCATTCTATTTACATATTTAAAAGCTTATCTTTAGCAAATCAGGATGACACATTTGATAATAAAATTGTTTAATGTGTTTGTTTTTTTTTTCAATCTAAGATAATAGTATTGCTTGAGATAACCCCAAACACTGAAGAAAACAGTCCCTTGTTCCACTGTCTGTGGTAAATAGTCCCTTCTAAAAGTGAACATAACTTTTGGTTATGTTCCCTTAAGGAGCTGTTATTTAAAGAGGAGTCTATAGGGTTCATAAAGGTTAGCATCAATGACTTAGCCTGTCAGTTTAGGATCTTCAGTTGACTTACTCATTTACTTCTGCTGTTCTCTGAATAAAAGAGACCTGGGAGGAATATTCAGGGATGAAGCACTCACTTGGGAAGCTGAGAAGAAATTTATTGCAATAATAAGATTCAAAGTAACTTAACAGTAGTGTCTCCCGATGTACCTTCTGGCAAAGTGACTTCTTTCTATAGAAAGTCTTTTCAGACCTGAAACCTTTTTATAGTTTATGCAGTAAAGAGGGAAAGCCCCTTACTCTACTGCAGTAACTCTGATGACAAGCAGGCAAAGGTATCAAAAGAAGTGCTAAATGGATAGAAAGTATTTTTCCACTAAAGTGTTGGTTAAAGCAAAAGAAAGTGACATCTTCCATAAACCTATCAGGACCATTTAAATAAACAAAATGCCCCTTTTACTATGCTCCAACACAGAAGAGTGGTACCAGTCCAGGAGCTTTCTGAAGATCCCTGATCATCCCTCAAGCTTTGGAGGAGCCAAAGAACAGGTGCCCTGAGGCACATCATGCTCACAAACAGGAAAGGGCTTGTTGGGGTTGTCTAGGTTGAAAGCCTAGGCTGCTGTGAATATGAGATGGTACTGAGAGCAGGGAGAAGAGTGAAGAGCAATCTCAGCCCTGGAATTTAGGACAGCAGACTTTGGCTGGCTCTAAGGTATGCTTGGAAGAGTCCTAAAGGATAAAGCCTGGGGAGAAAGTGGCACTCATTAAAGTCCTGATTTTGTATTCAAGGCCCACCTACTCCAAGCTTGATGGCCCATGCTACCCAATAATCAGGGAGCAATCCTTCCCCTTAACTCAGCCCTAGTAAGGCCACATCTGGAGACCTTGTCTGGTCCTCTGTTGCCTGGAGTCATAGATATACTAGAGAGGGTCCAAAGAAGGATCACAAAGATGATGAAAGAACAGAAGCTGCTCACACATGAGGAAAGACTGAGGTAGCTGGGCCAGTTCGGCCTGGAGAAGAGAAGGCTCAGGAAACCTTCTTATCAATGTGCATAAATATTTCCAGAGAGGTTGCAAAGACAGAACTAGGCTCTTTTCAGTTATGCCTAGTGACAGTTGCAGAGGCAATGGGCACAAACTGAAACCAAGGATGTTCTGTCAGGAAAATCAGGAAACAGCTTCAGTGTGGGGGTGACTGATCACTGACAGAGTCCAGAGAGTCTGTGGGTCACTTTGAAGGTAGTCAGAAGCAGTTTAGACATGGTCTGAGCACCCAGTTATAGGTGCTTGAACAGGGGGGCTGAACTAGATGACTTCTTGGGGTCCCTTCCAAGCTTAACAATTCTGTGATTCTGTAACTTTTATCCCTGAAGATCAAAGGTGGTGTGAAACAAGTGTACACTCTCATTTCAACACACTTAGATTCAGAACACTGAGAACCGCAGAAGCCCTCCAAGAGCTAGAAAACTCTCATTTCCACTGGTCCCAAATTCCTAGATAGGAATCAGCAAAGGAACATGCTCCTGTCAGTCCTTGACTTCACCCAAATACGTTGTGTGCTAAGAGAGAAGATAAAGGAGACTGCAATGAAGTGGGTTACTTCCCTTTAAAAAGAAGAAGAAAAAAATTTGTTCCAGACAATAATCTCATTAGTGGCAGGACGTGAGGCTTTGATTGATTCAACAGCTGTATATTCAAGGACTCTTTCTGCATAGTATTACCCCTCAAGACATTGGCTAAGCTCTTGGTGTCACATCAGTGAAAAATAGAAGGGTAAGGATCTGTTCCTTTTTTTTTTTTTTTTGTTATGGGAGAGAGACTATTTCTCATTTTTCACCTTTTATTTGCTGGATTTCTCATTTTGTAGTTAAAAATACATGAAAGTTTCTAAAATAGGCATTTCATGTTCCCTTCCTTAGTAAAAAAAAATGTAATTTAGAATTTAGTGATATAGCACTGTAACTGTGCATATTGTTATAAGAAAGTTCTAAAATGCTTAGCATTAAATAAGAAATCCCAAGGTCTTAAAAATCTAAAGAGACAGTTTAAAATAAAGGAACTCTGAAATTGAAACTTAGTCAGCTTCTTTTTGTATATCTGCTACTTTACAATGTGCTCTAAAAACTGCTTAATGCATACATCCAGAAGTAATATTTTGTGAACCCCTTATTTTCACTCAATATACTTGAAAAGCAAAAAATTTCACTCACCTATGTAAATAAAACATCTGAATAAAATATTTCATTTGAGAGTCTCTCATTCAGATTATGATTTATTTTAATGTTTTTCATAGGAATTGTAGATACATATTATTTCCATATTTCTACTATTTTCTACTATTTACTATATTTCTAATGCTATTTTGATATAATTATCTAATTAAATATTATTTATATATTTACTTATATTGAATATTAATTATATATTCTGTATTAATCTGATACCATGATGTTTGGTAGTATAAAAATTAGGTTACGATAAGGCTGCTAAATTTTATTAATATATGATTTCATATATCACTTTTCTGGCTCCTTATAAGGTATCACTACAAAACACATATATTATAGAGGCAAAAAAAAAGAAAAGCATGAGATTAAATTAATCCAAATGTAATACTTCTAACATAGAAGCTAGAAAAATTAATTAGTTCTTGTTCTGGGTCAACATGGATTAATAGTTGAACAAAATTTTTAAGGCTGAACTGAGATTGAAACAGTGTCAAAAAAAAAGAGATGAGACTGTCTGGAGCTGGTAGATAGTAAAATTATCATATTCAGGTTTGTAGATATAATTATATATATTTATATACAGATGCATTTTCAATGTTTTCCAAAAGTTATTTAGATCTTTTCATTATAGTGCTTCATAATTTATTAACTCAGTTTAGGACATTTTGTCTATCAAAGTAGAATCAGTTCCTTCAACCTCTTATAAATCTGTAGTACCTGTCACTTTCAAGCATAGCTGCTGAATTTCTTGCTTTATAATTTCAGCATTACATACACGACTCAATGTGACATATAAATACTGCAGTATAAAATTACGCCACCTTTCTGGGTTTATATACTATTTCTTTAACAACACAGTCCATCATCTTCACATTGTTCACTGTAACCTCGGTACTGTATATAGATATTAACAGATATTTTTCCAGCAATAAAACTTGAGCCTTGTTTATATTGGTATGACAAAGTTTTGCTTACTCTAACACTTACTGATTTATTATGTTTAATAAAATCACAGACTCATAGAATGATTTAAGTTGGAAGGGACATTAAAGATCGTCTATTTCCAGCCCCTTTCCATGGGCAGGGATTCCATTCACTTGGTCAAGTTGCTCTGTCCTTGCCTTGAACTCTTCTGGAGATGCGACAGCCACTCTGGGCAACCTGGTCCAGTGCTTCACCATGCTCACAGAATTTCTTCCTAATACTTAGTTTAAACATGCCCTCTTTCAACTGTAAAGCATTGCCCCTTTTCCTGTCACTCTGTGCTCATAAAAAAATGTCTTCCTCTTTTCTATAAGCAGCCTTCAGGCAGTGAAAGGCTGCAATTATGTTTCCCTGGAGTCTTTTCTTCCCTAGGCTGAACAACCCCTGCTGTCTCACATAGCCTTGTCTTCATAGGAGAGGTATTCCAGGTCTCAGATCATCTTTGGGGCCTTCTTCTGGACCCATTCTAGCAGGTCCACATCTTTCTTGTCCTGGAGAATCCAGACTTGGAACCAGACTACAGAGAGAATTGTTTCCTTGAGCTCCTGTCCATGTGTCTTTTAAGGAAGCTCAGGATCCTTCTGGGCACTGAGTGTACACTGTTGAATTGTTGGTTTATTTTCAGCTTTTCACTGACAGTTCCCAAGTCCTTCTTCACAGAACTGTTCTCAATATCTTCTTTTCCCAGTCCGGAAGCACATCTGGGATTGCCTTAACCCAGGTGGAGCACCTGCACATGGGCTTGTTGACTTCTTGAGGTTCTTGTGGGCTCCCTTGTCAAGTGTGTCCAGGTCCCTCTAGATGTCATCCCATCCTTCTGTTGCGTCAACTGCACCACTCAGCTTGGAGTCATCTGGAAACCTGATCCTCTGTCTGTGTTGTTGGTGAAAGTATTGAAGAACATCAGTCCCAGGACACAGAGTTTAGGAATACCACTCATCACCAGCCTCCACCTGGACCTAGAATCATTGACCACAACTCTGTCTTCATCCATTCAATCAATTCCTTGTCCACTGAATGACTGTTTAACTTCTGATACCATTAGTTTCTCAAATTGTTAACAGTACATATTTAACAGTCGTCATTTATGTTAACATTAACATAATTGTTAACAGTACATATCTAACAGTCGGCATTTTTACTTTCAATCCTATTAGTTCCTGGATTTTCAAACTGACCAAAAATAAATTACATAATTATAAAACAGAGTTAATAAAACATGAGTGCAAAAAAGCCCACGTAAACAAGTTTTACTGTATTTCAAAAGGAAAATATAAGAAGGAAAACAAGGCAATGTAATGCAATAAGAAAGATAAAAAAAAAGTTGCCATCAACATTTATTGATAGCCTGTGCAACAGAAATCTGTTGTTAATCAACCACACGATGAGTTTCTCATATTAGCAGAAGGAATTGTTCTTGTTCATTAGAAATCTATTGAGCTATCTGTGTAAATATACTCAATATACTTTCTCTTAGAATTTATATTTTTAGGCAAGTACAGATATGTTGTCTTTACATTAAAAGTTATTTAAATATTTTGACAAAAATGTTCAGTGCATTTTCAGTTTCTCTGTGGGTTTTCTATCAAAATGATGACTGTACTTCTATTGTGGTGATTTAGACTATTTCAGTCAATCAGCTGTTTTGGACCAATATTGTGAAACTAATTGTGTGCAAAAGTAAAGCACATGTTTTGCTTATTTCTTGAACTTTTATTGTCTAAATGTGTTAGACATCTTTTTCTCTGAATCCAGATTACACTCTTATTCATATTCCCTTTTTTTCTTGGTATACATTCCCAAAACCAATTGAATATCCTGGAGATCATATTACAGTAAGTGACTTTATTTGTGTCAGAAGGAATTAATGCTTTTTTGATATTTGCAGATTTATTTCATTTCTAGATAAGGACACTCACCATTTTCCTTGTACCTTCCTCTGATGTACTAGGTGAAAGCCAGACTATGACATTCTAAGTAATTGGTCTATCTTTTCAAATAAAACTGAACTTTTCCCATAGTTATAATTCTATCAGCTAGGAAAGACAAATCTGGAAAGCCACCTGAATATTTTGTATTTTCAAAGCCCAGTTTTCAAAAAGCATTGAATAACAGACTGTCATGAGGAGCAACAGAGAAATAAAGCTCTAATGGAACCAGGGAGCTGGTCATCTAATTTTCTAAACTAGAAGTTACCCTAAACATGCAGCATTGCCTCAAAAATTACACTATAAGATCAAAAATATATGATTTCAGACAACTAGGCTGTTATCATCAGGACAGTTAATATAACCTGTTTCTTCCAAGTGTGTCTTTCCATACACAAAGTACTGCTGATGATTTTTTTATCATGTCTGCATTCTATTTGCATACTTTGTGTTAATATTTAAATATTGACGCTTTTCTTACCCAGTGAAAGTCAAATGCTAAAATTATTCCAATCTTCAGGTAAAATAAAGAAAATTTCGCAGCGATATGCATGTATTGTCAGTCTATTTTTACAAAAAAAGAGAAAAGGAACACTGAATTTCACATGTGCACTTTTGATTTTGTTAGGCTAAATGAAAAGTGACTGGATTATGCTGCTTTCCTTTCTTTTGACATGCAGTTGTCATCTTCTCTTAACAGAATCAGTTTTTTTTTTCCTTCCTAATTTGTATGCCTTGTTATTCTTATTGAAAATGCTCTGTGATACTTGATCCTTATTATTCATTTATGTATGCTTAATGTTTAAATTTCTCAAGAATCATTTTAAGCTACCAATCCTTTGCCTCCTTCTCTTCTCATTGCTTTCTTTTGATTTCTTGTTTGTTCATGAGAATGTTTTCTACCTGTGGTCTAAAAATGAAGAACTATTCTTTGTGACACCCTAGGGCAAGGTCAAACAATTGAAATAAAATAATTTTTATTTTGCCTTAGAACTGACTCATGAAAATTATTTATGCTACTTTACTTGATTAGGGACAGTTTGCTACGTAAAAGATTTTAAGCATCTTGATTGCATACTCCATTAAGCACTCTACTCAAAATGTATTATATTCTGCTTAATGGCATTTACAAACAGGTGGGAGAGAGTTTTACACATTTCAGGATCTGTGACCTTTCCCAATTTATTCCTGATTCCTAGGGTTAGTGAGGCCCTCTTTGGAGAACAAGATGGGAAAAGCTGATGGTGGGGAGGAATAGTCACATGAAGTTTGTCTTCTGTCCATCTAGTTCACCAGCTAGATGAGTTGTTTTGGATGATTTCTTTTTTTTTTTTCTTTTTTCAGAAATATTTTTTCCATTCTTTCTGGACTGGATGGGCTTGGAAATCCCAAGTAGATATTTTCATCCAGAGATCCCTTCAATATGTAATATTCTTTTTTCTTAGTCTATTTTATTCCATAAGTGAAAATTTTCATGACAGAAATTTATCATTTGGTATAATAAATAATGTGAATTTTTTGTCCGAAGAGAAATGTATTGAGGCAAGCAATGGCAGGTGTGAAACATCTGAATGATATGGAAACACTGAGTTCAGAATTAGTAATCGTTCTTACTTGTCAATGAAAGAAAAGTGGACACCAATAAATCTTGCAAGCAACAATATTTAAACTAACAACAAAAACAAAAACCTTGAAAAGAGTCTGACTTAATGGCAAAGATCATTGCACAGGCCATAAATTTAAAATACAAATTTTCAAGGAGTTGTGCAAAATTATAGAAGTATTCATATAGAAGTAGGCTAAATATGAATTTGAAGAACTCATTAACATAGATGTCTTTGTGCTGCTTACTTCAGATGTACTGTACGGTTTTCTTGAACCACTTCCTTCTTAATTCCCTGTGTGTCTTATCTACTTCTGGGAAGCAGAAGATGGCTAGAGAGATGAAATATCTCATTTACTATGCCCATGCTTCCAATAACTGTCTGTAATAATTTATGTAAGGAAAGCTTACACAGAGCTGCACATTTAGAGGAAAGGCATATGATATTGTTAGTAATGGCTGAATATCAAATTTCTATTTATTTATTTACTTGCTTAATTTCTTTTCCTCACTAGAACTGAATTACCTCTTGCTGTTAGTACCTTGAAAATAACTTATGATCAAAAACACTGAAAAAACCTGTCAATTTCTTGTCATGATGAGATGATCAGAAAAAGCTCTTGATCTGTATAAGGGTAAAGCTCTACAGCTGCTAGAAAATGACAAACTGTTATCTTCCAAGCCCAGCTGAAGAAATGAGCAAAAATTTTTGTAAGATATGCATTTTACATGTATTTTTTCATAAAAAGAAATTATTTTGCAATAGATTCTACCTTAGGTAACAAAATTGAAACCTAAGACTGAATATTCTAATTGAGTTAATAATAACTTACTGTTTTCCTAACAAAAAAAAAAATTACAAAGACTTACTTTCAATATTTCAGTGGCAGCAAAACTACCTAGGTCTGGGGGGGTTTTTTGGTTTTTTTTTGTTTTTTTTTTTTTTTTTTTTTTTTTTTTTTTTTTTTTTTTTTTTTTTTTTTTTTTTTTTTTTTTTTTTTTTTTTTTTTTTTTTTTTGTTTTTGTTTTTGTTTTTTGTTTTTTGTTTTTGGTTTTTTTGGTTTTTTTTAACTGAATCATAATGTGAGCTGGCTAGAATACTCAAACTACAAATCTCTGGACTTCACACTCCCATTAGAAATTACTCCCTATAACCTTCCGAAATTATGAAAGAAAACAAATATACTAGAAATGCACAAAAACATTTTTATACATAGAAACAAGTAGCTTTCTTAGCTAGTAAGAAAAGCTGAAATCTACATCATACCTTAAAATTCTTCTTGTACAATTAGATGTCTATATCTGAAAGACTTTTATTTTCTGTGAAAAGAATGAAAATCTTTAAATTATTTCCATGTGTCTGATTCTAAATATAGCCATAAAA
>VXAC01006908.1:149383-194929 GCA_013399225.1 Rhipidura dahli | reverse complement strand
AAAAAAAGAGAAATAATGTAGTAGAGCTTCCTCTCTGTCACTATTGATCTCTGAAACAACAATAACTAGCTCAGGTATACACAAATGAAAACAGAATGTTCTGTTTCAGATTCTACGTCTTCCTATCTTAATGTCTTTCTGCAATTGATTACTCTGGGGGAAAAAACCTACAAAGATTAAAAAAAATAATGTTTTGAAGAAGTTTAAAAAGCCCATATGAAGGTGCAGACAGTGCACTCTAGAAAAGTCATTGTATGTATTTATGGAACACATCATCAGGTTATATTGTCTAATGTATTTAACTGATCAATTACATCAATATGTAATAAGTATGGCAATTAGACATACTAATAATCAGAAAAATAAGTGACAGAAACAAACCTATTAAATATAGAAGGCTGATAAAAAATCCCATGAAAATCAACATCCCCTCAGAAACCAAAATATCCTTACATATCTTTAAGCACTAACGTTAATAATACTGCTTGTAATGCTAGTAAGAGAAAGCAACATTTATTTTTTCATAGCAAATTATTACATCTATATATTCTAATAAAATGTATTTATTGACATATTTGCAGAAGAGAAATAATCATGATAATTTTAAAAGACTTACAGGACACATCATTGCCTAAATATAAGATATAAGTCCTCTATTTTCATACAGTTTTGCACTGACTGCACATGGAGTATTGGTGTAAGAATTTTTATTGCTTATTCAAAAAGCACCATTCATGCTTTTCTGTATTAGTATCCTTGAGAATGGTGACCATATTTCCCATTCTATAGACAAAATATAGGTGCACATAGAAATGACTTCCCAAGATCACACAAGTGCTTTGAGACAAAGAGTTTTCCTTTTGTATCAGCTACAAAAACTATTTTCAGTTTATTATTGAAATCTGCATTTATCTTAAGGTGAAATTATTGAAAGACAAAAGGGATTTCTTTGCACCATTGCTCAAACATGGAGAGAGGGAGAAGTAGGAGAGATTGTTATAACCTCCTGACCATGCACATTTGCTACACATAAATATTTTATTCAGGTTTTTGTTTGACTTAAGAGATCTACTGAGGACCAAACTCTTCTCTCACAGTTCTGCTCAGCTTGTATAACTCTACTGCCAGCCTTAAGCTGGATTTGCTACAACAGGAGGAACTTATCTTGAATCTTTCATTTTTGAACTGGAATATTTTGGCATTCACAGTCTTTGGATTGATGCTGGGTGTGTTGCTACCATATTCAGCACCTGACATTTGAACTTTGTCACTTCTCTCCCTGTCAGAAAAGTCAGGCCTTTAAATTGTTGCTATGTAGTGGCCCCAAAACTGAAGCCGGAAGTTAGAAAATATTTCTCAGTTGAGTGAATAATGGCAGAAAAAAAAAAAAAAAGGAGGAAAGATTTAGACAGGTGAAATAGCAGGAATACTAGTGGCAAATATTTTGCAAACAAAAAACTATGTTTTATGTGTTAGTATAAGGGGAAGAATTAATCATTAAGAGGAACAGTCTCTCAAAAACCTGTTGTATCTTTTCAGAAACCGTATTTTAAACTATAACATTTGGTCAACATGACGGAAGGCAGACTCCAAAAATCTTTCTTTAAAGCTGATTGAGCCAGAACACAGATAGGATGCAGACATTATGCTAAAACTCAATCTTCTGAAAAAATGCAGAGAAGAAAATTTTTACAGGTAATTTTTTTGAGCCATTGCTTATACAAAAAAAATCCCATAATGTATGTCCTTTTTTTTTTCTTTTCCCCAGGCCACCTTTGCAAATACCTATGAAAACTTGTCTGCAGACAAATGCTCTGTTAAGCTGTTGAGCACAAATAGCTATTAATCGTTTTTTAGGGCTGTGAGTCAGAATTTTCTGTTTATTTTCAAGCAATTCCCTATATTTCCATGTGGAGATGAGCTAAGTGTTTTCTACAGTAATAGTACCAATATTATTTTAACTATATTTTTTGGCATATTGGAGGGAATGAAGGTAGCTTTTGCATCACAAATCCTGTTGTTTACCTTCTACTTGTCTTACCTAAAAAAAAATCCTCTCTTACATTCCATAGTAATGTAATATATCAGTAATTGCTCTTGTAGATACCATAGATTACTCCTCCCACCTGTTATTGCCAGTTCAGGTCTCCTACAGGCTCTTTGTAACTCTTGTCCTTTAAACCTCTTGGATTCCCCTGAGGTCCTCAGATGTCTCTGGAAATTATTTCCATACCCTGGTACAAGTTTTGACCCTGGTACAAGTTTTGACCTAGGAGAAAGTTGCCCAGAATATGACATCTAAGAGCTGCAGGGGGTCAGGGAAGGATGGCTGAATTGCAAGAATGTCTCCCATTCTTTTTACTTCAGACTCTCCTACTCCAGGTGATGTCTTTACTTAACAATTTAGTTTTTCTGGCTACTGTCTTTGACACTAGGAATTATGATTTGTCCAGGGATCCTAAGTATGGAAGTCTGGGTGACAGATTCCATTAAATGATAGAAGATCTGAAAGATCTCAGTTGTGTTCTAAAAGATTTGTTGCTGCTACCTCAGCTGAGATAGGGATGATAGATCTGTTCCCTGAAAGAACTAACTGTTAGACTTTTGAGAAATATGATGCTCTGCACTTCAGCATGACAATCCTTGCTAGAATGTTTTAAATCACATGCAAATATGCATGTGATTTCTAGTTTAATTAAGCTTTTATGTCAAAAACTGCGATCTTATCTTAAATCAAGTAAGGGAAATAAGAGATCTATGCCATCTGTGAAGATTTTTGCTGTTCAAGATCTAAATATAAATTTACATGAAAATACCTGAAACATCAGCAGGATAACAGCTGAAATACTGGTTTTGAGCAGAGGAGTTACATTTTTTCACCTTGTCTTCCAGAATTAAACCATGAATTACACATAGCCACATCAAAATACTTTCAGCATGATTTGTTGCAAAACCCCACAAAGTCATGTATAAAGACACCAACTGCTGTCTACAGCCACAATAATGGTTCCTAATAGCAAAGAACTGGAATATATGAATGCTTCTGAAAGATTTGGCTATAGTGGCTTGATACAAAACAAGAGGTCTGTTTTACTTCTTAACTGTAGATTTTTAAACTATCTTCTTGACCTGTGGAACAGATAAAATTGTATTAATTGACCTTTTGTGTCTAAAATTATATTGAGAATAACTTTGGTAATAATTTTTATTAGCTTTGAGAGTCAGTGAAAAAAATTGGCTGATATTTTTTCTTTTGTAGACATATTTTGTAGAATAAATATTTTTGAAGCATTAAAACTTTGATATAGATGAATTTCCCATGTGGAGTACTGAGACATTAAGGCAAAATGCTGGTGAATAATGATGGACTCACCTGCCCCTGTTTAATGTTTCAGACCAAACTATTGCTAACACAATGAAAATCTACTCTGTCTGCAGCCTGATGCTTGGTTGACCATGGCTATCATCATCAAATATATTGACCCAGAATTCTGACCTGTGACAGCAAAATGCTACATGAGTTCCTTTTCCTCTCAACAATTGCTCTGAAGTAGGGAAAAGGAAATGAGGAGCAGGACGAACGTCTTGGGTCTCTGAATGAACAAAATACAGACCCACTCTACCAAAGACCTGCAAGGAAAATTAAAGCTGGAAAAGCTGTAAAGTTGAGTGAAAACATAGAGAAAGGACAGAAAGGGATATGCCTTTATAAATGGGCATGAGATTATCTTCTTATTTTTAAGGAAAATTAAGTAGAATTAATATTGCATTGATGTAGGGAACTGTGTTATCACCTTTACACTATGATGAAGTGTGTAAACAGAGCTACACCACCTTATCAAAAGTCTCAGCACTATACACCATTTTTGTGGTGAAAAAACATGACAATGAAAGATGTCTCTGTGTAACATCAATTTTAGGTAAACCTCAAGCAGCTTTCATCAATGGAGTTTTAGCTTGATTTCTAATTCATGCTGTGACCTGAAGTTTTTTATGTGGTAGCAGTCATATTGTCTTTTACCTAGGCATTGTGAAACTCTTGTTTTCTGCTTTTGCTTGTTTGTTCTTTTTTGTTTTAGTTCAATGGAATTTATTTCCACATGATGTACCGGATCTTCTTTCACTTTGTTTTTTGAAATTGCTATTTTTGACAAGGTATGCTCCATCTTTGATATTCTGGCTGGACTTAATGCTATACCTTATTTAATTTACTATTAAGGTATTTTTATAAAAAATATGGAAATTTGCTGAAAATGATCAAATACTCCTTCTAACCTGGAAAAAGCTGAGAGATTGAAAAGCTGAAGATAGCCGAAGATAGTGTTAAGCTAAAATATTGCTGGGATACATATTTCACTTAGGCTTGCTTGCTGTATGCTGGCCAACCTTGATTAAGTGTCAAGAATATTGAGTAATCTGGATCCTGGAGAGAATGTTTTAACAGGGTGAAACAGCCTGATCTGAAAGCTGATTTGCCCTTGATGTAAAATTTATTGCATCTATATGCTAATGACCACATTTCTGCATCTTCAGCCATAACACAAGTTTATACCCTCATTGAATTCCACCAACTAATATCATGTTGTTTCAAATTATGAGTACCCCAAAAAGGGAGAGTTTGGGTATGAAAATAGCAGCATTGGTAATTTAAGGGATGACAGTTTTCTTTTTCCGCTGTGTCCCACTCCAGTGACAAGAATAATGATGTAGTTTGACAATAGATGAAGTCAGATACTACATATGTCCTTTTACATCTACCAGTATCTTAGCAGTAAAGAAAGTAAACTTGAAAGTAAGTAAAGAATTTTGGCTGTAACTTGGAGAAAAACTTTTTTGAGTGATGACAAACTCAACGGCAAGGGATTTTATGCTTGGCATAGAAAATGTTTGGATATTTTTGCTAATGAATTAGTGGGATGAAATGTGGTGTATGTATTTTCTGGGATGGAAATGCATTTTTACCTAGAGGAAAAGGTTGTTTTAATACTTGGAATGCATAAGTTGTTTTATAAGGATACTTGTTCAAGCATTAAAATTTTTTAAAGTGTGCTTGTTGAATGCTGGTGTAATTTAATGCTGCTTTAGTCTAAATAGCAATAAAAAGACCTTAAGCTAATGGAATATGGTATCATAAGTTAATTTCAGGGGCTGTGCACCATCTATACCTAATTAATTAATATGTAAATAAGACATTTTAAAGATAAAAAGCCTATTAAAGAATTACCTTTTTAACTTCTTTCTCAAGGTGATATCAGAAGAATTGACATTCACCTTGTTTCTCTCTTGCAGAATGGCAAGTGTGAGAATGCTTGCCTAACTTTGGAATTAATTATGATTCTAGCAATAAAGATAGCTCACATTTTGTTTTTTGTTGGATTTTCCATGTGCAGATTTGTTACCTACATTAAATTTAAGTTTAGACTTTCTGGGGGCAAACCTAAAAAATTAAAATCTTAAAAAATATTAGCAGTCATAGATTTCATGTACACTTAGAGTAACAGTTTTTCTGATAAATTTGTAGTCAAATGATAAGTCTACATAAATAGAAAATTCTACTAGCCACTCAGATAAGATGTAATTTTTACCAAACTAAAATATTTTCCTTCTATGATCATTAATCTTCTTTATGACATGCAAAAACATTTCTAAGTAGTCTTTAGCCCTATTTAATAGGTTATGAATAATTAATTTTGAACCTATGTACCCAGAATTTTGATAACTTCTTCCAATTTTGTCACAATTAATTTCTTCTTCAATAATTACAAAATGTATCAAGTCTATACATAGAACAGAATAGAATACAATACAATATTTTGAAGAGACCCATAAGGATAATTAAGTTTAACTCAAAAATCTTTCTATCAGCCTTGGTTTTAACTTCTATACTTCCTAAGGAACTATTAGCCAAAATCAACACTTTGTTAAGCCCTGACATTTATGGTTTTTGATAACTTTTGCATTATTATATTTTATCATGATATTTTTAGGCATATTTGACCATTTTTTTTTCCTCTGTGCCTTTGGATGTTATGAAGGGTAGCAGCCACAATGGAAGATCACATTTCAGTGGTTTTAAAAGTAATGAGTTCTGAAGAGGAAAACTATTATGTCAATATTTTGATTTCTTTGCAAACTGACCCACAGCATCTAAAAGAAATGCACTGAATTATCAGCTGCAGCTAAATCCTGACTCTGGATACATGTGTGCATCTATGAGTGTGTCAGTGTGTACCTACAGAGGAAGTCCTGAGAAACAAGAAAAACAAATCGAGTAAAAATTTTAAAAATATTATTTTCCTGATTTAAAGAGCTTTAAGTAACGAGCTTTAAGTCAAATTCTAAGTGAACTCTAGTCTTCAGTGCTTATATGTGCCGAAGCACAAATTACTCTTAAGATGATTTCTAAATTATATATTTTTTAAAAAGTTATTTTCATTGTAGATATTCTTTTGTAACCTATAATTATATTGAGTTAAGAAATCCGGAACCCATGTGAATATTTTTGAGAAGCAGTAAAAAACTTCTAAATGTGATCAGATCACATCTCTAGAAGGTTAGTAATTTGGGTTTTTCACTTCAGTTTGAGTCCTTGAATAGTTCAAACAATAACTCTTTTTTTCCTTTTTAATATCATACTGTTTCAGCAAAAATAAACATGCACATTTGGAAAATCAGTGTCTAAGAATGATATGGATATTCTGGGGCTGGATTTGCTTTCAATATTGTTCAAATGTTTGTGTATTAACATACCTTGTCATCGATACGTGAGTGCTTAACAGGTATTTATTCCAATTATTGGTTTATTTCTTCATATTACTTTTATTTTTCACTTATTAAACAAACAACTAAAATTTTGTAAGTATATTTTCTTACTGCCAGATGCACTCATACAAGGAGTAAGAAGACTTAGTGGAATCAATTTTCAGTCAGGCAAATGTAGCTGCTCTGACAGTTGAATCCACTATTTACATTTATTTTCCTCTAAATGAATTTAGAAATCCTGAAGAAAGAAAAAAAATATATACAAAAATCTGCTTTCTTCTTTGGCTTCCTAAATTTCCAAGTCAAAAAAGAAAAAAATAGAGAAATTATATATGAATTTGTAGGAAAAATAAAACAAAACCTAACCAAAACAAAGCAAAAAAAAGCAAAACAAACAAAAGAGACCTTCCTTCTGAGGGTTTTTATACCTGAGAACATATTCTTCCTAAAAACTGGAAAAAGCCAGGATAATTTAATTGAAAATAAAAAATATTTTTTTAATGATTGTCAATACCCCAAGATTTAGAGAGAATAATCAACTTTGATCCATCTTTTACTACGTGTGCTGGTTTTGACTGGAGTAGAGTTAGTATTCCTCACAGTAGATATTATGGGACCATGTTTTGGAGTTGGGTTGAAAATAGTGTTGACAATTCTGGAATATTTTAGATATTGCTGAGTAGTGCTGATACAGAATCAAGGCATTTTTTTTCTTCTCATACTGCCCTGACAGTGAGGAGGTTGAGGGTGCACAAGAAGCTGGGAGGGGCCACAACCAGTACAGCTGACCCCAACTGACCAAAGGAATATCCCAGACTACACGGTCTCATGCTGAGCATTGAAAGTTGAGGGAAGAAGAAGGAATCAGGGGACATTTGGACTGATGGTGTCTTCTCAAGTCACTGCTACATGCAGCAGAACCTTGCTCTCTTGGAAATTGCTGAACACCGACCCACCCATGGGAAGCAAAGAATTCATTCTTTGTTTTGCTTTGCTTGTGTGTTTACCTTTTTGCTTTACCATTAAACTGTCTTTATCTCAACTTCTGAGCTTTTTCACTTTTATAAATCTCTCCTCTACCCCTTTGGTGGGGGTGTGAGGTATATGCAGCTGGGGTTAAACCATGATACTATGCTGCAAATAGTGATGGTTATGAAACTTTCTTATCTCTTTGAATTCCTTGTATACCTATGGAGTTTTCAGTCTTTTATGTTTCTACATTACAATTTAAATAGGAAAAAGTGATCAATCCATACATTTGTAGGAGTTTTTTTAGAAAAAGAAACACGTCACAAACTATTAATTCATATCACTTGGAGAAAAATCAATGATGAGACTTTATAAACATTGTGTTGTAAGCAAGAGAAAAACAAGGAGAAGCAAAAGTTGAGATCTACCTCCTATCAAATGTTTTATGACTCAGTGACTGATATGGAGGATTTAATAGTCAGTAAAACTGTCCAGCATATCATTGCAAGTCAGGAAAGACCTAACTAATTGTTTCTTGAAAGATAATCAGAGGCTTTCTTTGTCAGATGCAGGAAAAGGTATGTTTCTCTCCATTGCAAAGTTCAAAATAGCAATTAGGTGCTTCACAAATGTGTCATCACTAGTGAAAACGTTCTCAAACTTGATGTTAAGAACATTCTTATCTGAAGGCAGCATATAAAAATATATGAATAAATTTAAAAAGTAAATAATAAAAAGTAAAGAGCTTTGTTTTTTATCTCCTTTCCTACCTTCTGCCTTCAACAGGCTAATTGCTTTAAAGCTAATTGCAGTGCTATTGACCAAGGATTTTCCAAGAGGTAACTGGGAAAATAAAACTAGACTGGTCACATTTATTCTCCATACTATATGTGGTATCTCAAAACTTTGTTTAATTTAAGAATCTCTGATTTTGTAACATATGAGCATTGTAGAAATTTTGGTTATTTCTGCAATCTTTGTAACAGAGATCATTCAATGCATTATTAAAGAATCTTGGTCAAGGACTGCCTGATGTATTGTACAGTTCATGCCTACACTAACACTGAGACTATAGGCAACACTAGATGAAGTGCATTTAATTTGTAATAGTAATCCAGTGTCCCACTCTCCTAAGATTTGACTCTCTGAAGCATTACTCTATACAAATTATTTATGTCATTCAGATTAATGTTAGTGGATGTAAACTATGAAATATGCATCTTGGAATAGTAGAGGAAAAAAATCATTATTCATGTATTTAGATCATTACTTCAGCAGAGTAATGCTGAAGAGTTAATATGCTTGTAGTGTTGTTGTCTATCAATAATCTGTCCCACTATGGGAATAAAAGAGGTTGGACACTGAGTTAAATGAAATTCTTTTCAAGGAAGTTGAAACTGTAAATTGAAATACATTTAAAACATGGGTTCATTGGAAGATATTAATTCTTTAATATGGTGAGAAAACAAAATATGTGTATATGTTCTGTGTTTATGGCTGAGATTTAAAAAAAGTCACAGGATAGTTGATTTTGGAAGGTTACTTCTGGAAGTCATCACCTCCAACCTCCCTGCTCAAGCAGGGCCACCTAGAACTGGGTGCCCAGCACTATGTCCAAAGAGATTTTGAGCATCCACATATATTTCACAGATTCCAGAGATTCCACAGACTCTCTGGACAACCTGTGTCAGTAACCGATTGCCCTCACAGTGTTTCCTGACATTCAGATGAAGTGTCTGTTTTAGTTTGTGCTCATTGCCTGTGTCCTGTCCCTGGACACCATTGAAAAGAGCCTGGCTCCATCTTCTTTTCACACTCTCTGCAGGTATTTATGCACATTGATACGGTGTCCCCCTGAGCATTCTCTTCTTCAGGCTGAACTGACTCAACCACCTCACTCTTTCCTCATATGTGAGATGCTTCAGTCCCTTAATAATTTTAGTGGCCCTTCTTTGGACTATCTTTGGTATGTCCATGTCTCTCTTTCACTGGTGAAGCCCAGGACTGGACACGATGTGCCACATGGGGCCTCACCAGTGCTGAGTAGAGAGGCAGGATCACTCCTCTTGATCTGTGGGCAACACTCCTGCTGCAGTCTGGAACAAAAGACTCTCTGCTGCAAGAGCACATTTCTGGCTCCTGTTCTACTTGATGTCCAACAGGACACCCAGGTACTGCTTTCCAGCTGGGGAGGCCCCAGCATTGAAACAAGCCTTTTTCATGTTCTCTGTAAGAAGATTCCTCATCTTGTGGAGCAACAGGTCTGTATTTTCCCTA
The DNA here is from genome assembly GCA_013399225.1 of Rhipidura dahli. Taxonomy (NCBI): domain Eukaryota; kingdom Metazoa; phylum Chordata; class Aves; order Passeriformes; family Rhipiduridae; genus Rhipidura; species Rhipidura dahli. The sequence continues at coordinate 184,921 of VXAC01006908.1, read as the reverse complement.
ATCTTCCTTTTGTTGCATGTGAACCTACAGAAACCCCTCCTGTTGTTTTTGACACTGTTGTACAGTGAATTCCATTTGGGCTTTAGCTTTCCTAACTCATCCCTGGACCCTCAAACAATATTTCTATGTTCCTCCCAAGTCTCATCTCCCTGTTTCCACACCCTGTGGGCTTCCTTTTCTTGTTTAAGTTTGGCCAGGGACTCCTTGTTCATTGACACAGGTATTCCAGAGTTTTTTGCCTGATTTCCTGTTTGTTGGGATGGAACACTTTTAAGCATGGAGTGGGTGATTCTTGAATATTAATCAGCTTTCTTTCTCCTTTCTTCTCTCCAGGACCTTACCTCGTGGGACCCTTACAAGCAGAACTTTGTGGAGGAGGAAATTATCATCTATGCACTCCAGGAAAATCCTGGATTGCCTATGTGCTGCCATGCTGTCACTCCCACAAATACTGGGGTGGTTGGCATCCCCCATGAGGACCATGGCCTGTGAATGCAACCCTGATCCACTTGTTCTTCCTGGTCAGCAGGCCTACAGCAGGCACCCACTACAACACCAACTTTGTCTGTTCTCACCCAAGAGAAGACACAGGGTGCTTTACACTAACATTTCCTGATGCAAAAAATTTTCAAAGGAGTTTACAGAGGTGCTTGAATATGTCTGTTAAATATTTCACCCTAAGGGTTTACAAGGAGACAAAAAACCCCAACAAACTGAATGGCAGAATATAGACAATGAGACACATCATTGCAGGAAAAGGAAGCATAAAGACCAAGTTCCCCATTGTACAATACAGTATCAGACCTCTGCTATGGTAGTGCAGCAAAACCATTATATATTTTGGACCACACTCTTCAATATTTAAGTAATTCATTATTAAAATTGATTATTCATTTAGGACCACAACAGTCCAATATCCTACAGACTAGCTGACAAGGCATTTAGAGAGTCAGTGTAAAATTTCAAATCTAGGGAAATGTGGAGGTACGACTTTCATGCTGACATTGAGAGGAGATGCAAAAACGAATTCTTTAAATATTGAATTGGAAGGTGACAAAAGTAATACCGTACATTTATCTTGACAAATATTTGTCATAGAAAAATAGTCATTAAAAAGAGGAAGTGTTCTTTCCCATATAAAGTGTACAACAAGAAAAGTACCTGGGATAGTTTTTGCTAGAGTTTTGTTAAGCAGCAGTAGTTTTAAAGTATAATTGCCCATAATAAATTTGATAATTAAAGGAGTAATGCAGGATTATTTATATTTGATAAAACCGGAGATTACAGTTTTTGTTATTCATCCAAGTAAGGGAGATAAATCTCCTCTATAACTTTATTGGTGTCTCTGTGATCAGCAGCTTTGGTTTTGAAGTCTTTGGCTATGCTGTTAAAGACTAGGATCCAAAGCTTGACACATTGATCAAGCTCTTCCTAAAAGGGATTGGCCTTATCTTTTTGTCCTAGATGTTCTGAGTCTAATGGGATTTCCCTATCTTCTAGCTGTTTACGCTATTTCATTGGCTCTGCATGTCTGCAATAATAAAAAAAAAATAAAAAAAAAGGTTTTGCTGTTTCCCTCAACAGTGGCAGAATGAAATTGGAAGTGTATGTGCTACATGACCTTGGATGAACATGAAAGAACATTGGAAGATTGAGGCTGCAGAGATTGTATTCTGAAGGAACATCAGATCAGTGCAGATGTTTCAGCTTACCAAATGGTGGCATACTGTCCATCTCACTGCTCTTGGAGAGGTTTAGGAAGCAAACTATTCCATGAAAATGTAGAAATAGTATCTTAATGAATGTAAGTAGATGCTGTCCCAAACAGATCTACGCAGTGAGCTGACAGCAAGGAGTGTGGGCTTAAGGGGTCAAGCTTGTTTCATAACTGTCTTTTATTCAACAGCACAGACATACCTGGTGAAGCCCAGGCAATATGATCCCAGAGAATACATGTAACTTTATAGTTTCCATCCAACTTGCTTCTGAACCAGAATTACTGGGTCAAATATTAATTTGCATACAAATAACTCCTTCCAGGCAGAGGGAAACAGCATTGCTGTCATCTTCTAGATTGAGTACTTACTAACATTGTTTTGGAAGACACTGATTTGCACTTGTTGGTTTTTATTCAGCCAGTCATTTTACCTTGCTTGGCAAAGCAGATAATGATATTTACTCCTTCCTGAAGTGATTTGAAAAAGGCAGTAAATAAGTATTTATCAGGATGCTGAAAGGGTGAATATTTTTATCTGAAAGTTTCACAAAATCTGATAAGCCAAAATTATAATTGAACACCTGGATATAAATAAGTTCATGAAGTAACTATTGATGACTAATTTAATATACTTAAACAGATATAGGTGTATATCAGCAATGATGGACAGAAATTAGGGAGATATTAGTGCATATAGTGTAAAATAGCTCCAGTCTATTTATTAAGTACGTATCTCAGACCAGTAACAGAATTCATTTATTTGTTTGATGGGTTGATTTTGGTTGTTGGGTTTCATCTGGGGAGGAGATTTTTGTGTGTGTGGGTGCATGGACAGCAATTCTCCATAGATTTAAAACAGTAATACCATATTTGATTGGTTTTAATGGTGTTTCACCATTATCAAATATTATTCACCAAATTAATTAGGGACTCTCAGAATTTAGCTCTTCTGAAAATGAGCGTTACTCAGTGAATTTTCTATCTGTAAAAATCTAAGTTTAGACTTTACAGACTGAGATTCAGCCCATCTAAAAATTACCTACATTCCCACAGTTAGAGTTTCCTCCTAGTTAGATACCTTCAAAGGCCTAGGGTCACAGAAAGAATCATTGGTCACAGGGTTGTATAAAAATCTTGTCAGTATTATTTTTTAAGGGTAAAATCCTTCAAGGAAGAAAATGTGATAAATTTTAAATGTTTTTTCAAATATAACAAATTCTTTCATGTAGAACTAAGCACAGAACAAAAAATGAGGTAATGAAAGAATCTATATGTACTGTAACAAGGCATCAGATTTTATGTTATGGCAATGACTATTTACATATCTTACCTACATGTTGGTGAGAAAATGAAACAAAGCTATGAATATTGATTTTTTATCTCTTCAGACACATCTGGAAAAAGACAAAGTGCCACGATAGACCAAGTCCATTTCATATAACTTTATGCAAGTGCAGGCATCTATATGATGATATTATTTTCCCAAGTCTATATTCCCCATGTAGAGACTTGGGTAATTCCAAAATTCATTTCACACATGAGGTGGATTTTTCTAGCTACTAGACAATATTTGGAAAAAAGTTTGTTGCAACTCTTACTTTCCATGAGAAAAAAATCTGTCACGAAGTATATTTAAATATTTATTTAAATATTATTATAGGTGACTATGGCTGCAGCTTCAACTGCCTAGACAGCTACCTTGAGACCTGAAAAAGTTGAGTGCTGTATTGTTTTCTTCTGGTAAGTTTCTCTTACTATGATCAATCTACTTTAAATCCCTGTTGAATTCTGACTTCTTGTAGGGGTCATTGTTTCTTATTCCCTAATAATTCTACTAGGGATGTACAAACTTAATATATTTCTACCATTTACTGAGTTTGCCGAATCACAAGGAACAAGCACATGTTTTATGAACTCTCAGGTGGGTTACAATGTAAAGAAATGAAAACAATATATGTGATATTTGTAGAGTCAGCTAGCAGCAAAAAGAAGGGGAGAAGCATTAAAAAAAGCCTTGTTTGGTTTTTATGGTGACCCTCCTAGGAATAAATTGACAATGATATGGGTGGGTTTTTTACAGCTTATAAAGTTATAGTCCTGACTGATGCTAAAGGTATTTTTTTTCCCAAAGGTTCAGATCAAAAATAGTACTATCAAAGAGAAAAATAGAAGACCATGCATATTGCACTTCTATTTCCATGCCGTATAACAAGATTTATTTAAATATATTATTGATTGACAGATGTAGACAAAATTAAGTCATTACTAGTTTCCAAATATTAGCTTATTTAAAAACATATTTATAACTATTTTAGAACAGAGCAATGTTACCTAAATTGCCTGCTTTTGTTCAGAAGAATGTCAGATGCTATTTTCTCTGAAAATCACTCAAGAACAAGAATATGGAGTTATGTTATTATCATTTAAGTAGGGCATTAAAATTATATTATTTCCACTAAAGATGACCTTTCAAAAGTACCATAACCCCAATTTTTGTTTAATGATCAACTACAAAGGGGTTTTTTTAATATTAAATACAGAAAACTTTGAATAGATCCAGTTATTTCTTCCAACTCCATCAACTCTCAGCTCTAAGATTTGCTTTTAAATCAAACCACAAAATAAGAACTCAGAACCTGGGCATGACTGAAGGCCATAGCTGCTCTAGATGGTTTCTCTGAAGGCCCTAGAGGCACATTAGGGCACCAGTATGCAATTAGCTGGGTAGTTTACTACTAGGCACCCAAACACAGACTGCCAGCAGCTTCTGTGTGGAAAAGATTTGAATGGATTATGGGAAATGCTATGTTTATGACTTCTTCTTGGCTCTTTGGTTCCTTAAGTACCAAGAAAACTGCACATAGGAAAGCTAAGGACCCATAAGGACATGAGTGTTCAGTAAAAATTATGACCTCCACAGTATTTCTGGTAGGTTAGGAATAAAAACTAGTTTGTGTCTAGATTTATGTCCAGGGTGGTAAAGTATTAGATGCAGAGTTACTGTGAGCATCCCAAGTTTCACTGGATACATTTATATTATCAAATAAAATAGGCTCATTCTCCAGCATTAAGGACTACTGGCACATCACAACTCCAGAATATATACGATATATAGTATATACAGAATATATGGCTTTTTCTCTCCTGCCTCCTGGGAACCATCAATGGTCTAAACATTACCTGGAAGAGTGCTAGTTCACACAAGCCAAAACAATGCTAAAGGCTAGAGCTCACTATTAAAGAGTGAAGAAAATGACCAGGGTTTAAATCTGTGTCCCAGTTCTATTTATTTTACTGATAATAACAGAGTCATTAGGTTCAAATTTGAAGAGTTTGTGGATTTTGGTAAATCAGAGTTGATATGAACTGATAATTCTGATTTATTAAACAATAGCAAAAATTGTACCTGAACAGAGCTCCTAGGAAATAAATCAAAAGAGTGGGAGACAGGATATGTTTTGCAATCTCTATTTTTTTTTCACTCTATCTTTTATTTCCTTATTTCCTTGATAACAGGATCTGATTTTTTTTAATGTTTCTTTTCCTCATATTTTTTTATTTCTTTTTTTTTTTTTTTAATGAATCAGAGATTTATTCCCCTAATCAGGGCTAGTCTGCTATTACATTAATATTTCGAAGTGAAACAGTCACTCTTTGGTGAAAATAAGTCATATTTTCTTTGCAGTACTTTGTTAATATTTGTTTTGCTGGTAGGTAGGATCGGAGACAAAGCCACAGACACCAAATTTAGCAACAGTGTGATTTCTTATAATGCACAACTGCAGCAAATCGCAAAAGGATAAGCTAAGCAATGCACAAAATCATTACTGTAAAAGAATGCCTACAGTGATTAAGAAAAATACATCAGCAGTTACCCAAATAAAGATACATCATCCATGTCCAACAAACCTCAGGAGTGGGAGAGTCACAGCAAAGGACTGGAGAACCATGCCCAGTAACTGGGAACTGTACATCACTAGTTTCCCCAATACTTTGCCATCATCCAAGTCCAAGAAACATCAGCCATGAGGGAAGCTGTCACAGAGAACAACTGGGGAACCCCTCACAGCACCTGGGAAATCCTGCAGTGCATCCACCTTTGCAGGTTATGAGGCTCCCTCACTTTGTTGTGACAGTAGCCCAGCTTTTATACTCTTAAAAAAACAAGCTGACATAATTTCTAACTGTAGGCTCATTCTCCTGTTGGATATCTCCCAAAACCTGGCCAGGGGTCTATGAGAAACCAAGGGAGCTGTCTTTGAGCCTATACCCCACTGATAAGGCCGGATGTGGCCTTATCCAATTTCTAGATACAGAAAGGTAAAAACATGCTTTTCCTATAAATGAACAAATAAAACAATACTTTGGTAAAGAGCAAATATATATTTACCATTTGGTTGGAAAATTCACCTACAGGGCAAATTTAGTTCAGGCTTCAGTACTTCAGTATTAGATGAAGTATATAAAGAAACTTAAGCATAAATATTGATTATTGTATCCAGCTCTGGGGTCCCCAGCACACGAAGGACATGAACCTGTTAGACTGAGTTCAAAGTAGGGCCACCAAGTTGATAGAGGGATGGAACATCTCTCCTATGAGGAAAGGCTCAGAGAATAGGGATTATTTAGACTGGAAAAGAGAAGGCTTCTCTGTGACCTGGTTGAGCCTTCCAGCACCTGAAGGAAGCCTACAAGAAAGACAGAGACTGACTATTGGCAATAGAATGTAGTGACAGGACAAGGGAGAATGGCTTCAAACTGAAAATTGATAGATTTGAATTAGTTATTAGGAAGAGATTCTTTGCTGTGAGTCTGGTGAAGCACTGGAACAGGTTGCCTGGAGAAGCTGTGGTTGGCCAATCCCTGCAAGTGTTTCAGGCCAGACTGGATGGGGCTCTCAGCACCTTGGTCTAGTGGAAAATGTCCCTGCCCACAGCAGGGGGTTGTAACTAAATGATCTTTCAGGTCCCTTTCAACCCAAATCATTCTGTGATTCTATGATAAACATCAGATACATATTTCTTTTTGACACTTACTCCCTTTTATAAAACTTTGATTTCCGGAAATATCAAACAGGGATGGACACATCCACATGGTGACATGGCTGTGATGAAATCAATTATTTTTTATAACATGCTGCCTTCTTTCTCTTATCTGTGATAATACAAAGCCTCCCACCCCTCCATGGTTTTCTGTTTTTATTTCTTCTTTGCCTTGCTCCTTCTGCTAAAGATGTGATTTAATACAATAGAGAAAGAAAATTAAAAAATAAAAATCCTACTAAAATTCAAATTTTCATGAGAAGGAAAAGAATGACAGTACTGCCCATACCCACACTATTTGAGATTTTGGAAGTGGTTATTTTTAGGACTTTCTATAAAATTTGGCCAAAAATTTAAGTTCTTTTCACGTCTGTCTCACATTATTTTCAGCTGTTTGGGTTTGTGTTTTGACAGACAGGAAAGGATAAATTTCAAAATGAGTCTAGAGAAAAAATGCATTGCTTTCTTTCTGTTAATCATACCGTCATTTGGCAGAAAGCTGGAACTTGTCCATACCTCAGAGAGATAATTTTAAATTTGGCAGCACACTTGCCCTGCTATCTGGAATACCCCTTTTGCCATCTCTTAGAAAGCTCTGTGGAATTCAGCTAAGCTGCAAAACTCAAAAAACTGTGGATTGCATGTGTTCAGGAGGGGCTCGGTCTGTATTACTAAACTAGCAGGTATTTGAATAAGTGAAATGAAATCTGTGTTTTTCCAGGAAATAGAAGAAAGTTGTTTAAAATGACAAAGCAATAGATGCAAGCAACAAACTGACCTACAGCTGCTAGCAAGACAAAGCGTTCAGCTTCTCACACTGTTGGCTGAAGTCAATGAGCAATTCAGCCATTGCCTGCTATGGCTGCTATTTGGCTTCTGCTACAGTCAGAGAGATGCCTGTAAGTCTGAGTTAGTGCCTACAGTGTGAAACAGACTGATTTTTAATTTCCTTCATCTAATGCATGTGAATGATTCCTCTTGTTTTTGCTCAGGAAGCAAGGGGAGAGGTCTACAGTGGACACTTTATGTTTCAAATCTCACCCTGTTCATCTTCTAGAATGGAGTGGACATTTTTATGTGTATGTTTACTCAAAATCAGTGGTGTATTTACAGTTTCACAAGAATAGTGTATCTCAATATTCTTTTAAAAACCATTAAAAAAACATGCTAGTTCTAGTGTTAGAGGGAAAAATTTGATAATTTTATTTATAAAGTTTTGTATAAACAAAGAAAAATTATATTACTCCTTTCAATATTTTAAGTATCTAGTGCTAGAACTAGTCTAAAGCCTTCAGGGTGATGAATCATTGTTCCAGAACCTAAAGGTTTGGCAAAATTGTAATTCATGGAGGAAAAAAATTCTTAATTAGTAATTTAAAGGATAAAGGATGTTTGTTCTCATACATATGCCATAGCACATGGCTTCTCATAAAATGGAACTTTTCAACTTTTTCAATATAGAATATGAGAGCAAGAATTTATGATTCAGGGACAAACACTCATTCAGGCATTATTTATCACAGAAGGTTATAATACTTGGCACTTTGTGTCACCTTTCGCATATAGATTACTAACTTATATCCGGCACTTGCACTGTAAAATGCATATTGGTCAATGTGCTCTTTAATAGCAAACTTAAAAAAAATAAAAGAACAAACAGAAAACATTATTTTCAAGGTCCAAAATATAGTAAAAATTAATATTGATATGAAGCATATCTGAAGTACTTTAAGTCCTGAATCTCTGACCACTGAAATTGGAGAGAAAATCACAGGAAAACAGATTTTCAGATATTTTCTACTACACCAGTAGTACTTTTAAGCCAAATTCCCAGGAGAACAACTTATATCAAAATATTTTGGCACTTAAAATTTGAGCTTGAAAATGGAAGAAAATAATCTAAGTGTTTAGGTACCACAGAAAGATTTAAACAGATTGTGACACTAAAAGTAGACAAAGGTTAGAGAAGTCTCATTTCTGACTCAACTGGTTCACTGATGCAAGAAAAAAGACACTTCAGAGAATTATTTTGTGGCATTCGGAAATAACTTGGGACATGAATTGCATCCATATTTCACAAAAAAAAACCAAACCAACAGAACAAGAAACCACTGTTTTTCTTTATTCTCATTCTGAAAATATATCATCTTCAGTAACCATATGAACTCTATTCAGGTTCTTAACAGAGTGAAAGTGAATTGACCAGGAATGTCCTGCTCATTGACTTATAATTAAATGCAACTTGTTATAGTCACTTGTTGCTTTAAGGAGAATATTTTAGTACAAATTCCCACTTTATTGAAATAGCCTCACAGCAAAATCTCAGTCTTCCCTTAAATATTTAACAGGAAAATAAATGATGTCAAAGAACGATAATGAAAATATTCCATTCTTTTTAAATTATTTTCAAAGAAAAAAGGAAAAACAGGATCAAACCTCCCCCCTCCCCACTTTCATTAACTCTTGTTACAGGAATTGAAATTTTGCAATGGAGAGTAAGAGGTGTCTGAGCTTTAGTTGCTGATATTAATGAAGAATGTATTCCTTGTCTAGTCAGGTCAGTTCAAGGATTTTAAATACGAGTTTTGAATTCACTTGGATTTTTACTAGTCTGGCCAGGGCAGCTCAAGCATTTTAAATACAAGTTTTGAATTCACTTGGATTTTTACTAGTCTGGCCAGGGCAGCTCAAGCATTTTAAATACAAGTTTTGAATTCACTTGGATTTTTACTAAGCATTGGGAACATTTTAGCAGTTTTAAATTAAGTCTGGTCGAGAAAAGCTGGGCAGTAACATCTCTCTACCGTGGAGCTGTGTCCAGATTATCTGTCCACAGAACTGAACCATTGAAATAACATCCTTTTGCGAACCCATTTCATTGAAACAGAGAGATCAGAAGAATATTAATACACATCAAGTTTCAGTAGGAAGGTGCAAACATAGTAGCTTCATTCAGCTATGCAATTGTTTCTGGAATGAACATCACTTTCCTTATCCAAAAATAAGGTATATCCATAATTGTTTTGTCTTCATTGGATATTCTGTAACAGCACCACTGAGGGGGAGGATGGTGCACCACCCCAGGGTCGTGCAAAGTAGAAATGCTGATATAAAGGCTATGAATTTGTGAGGTCTCCTTCTCACGAGGACTAGGTAGATTTCTCAAGACAGCAATGTAATACATATGCCAACAGAGCAATTCAGATGTTATTCTTTTCAGCACACTGACACCCATAGTACTGAAGATGGTGTTTAAAACTGATACTGAAATTAGATGATGCAAGCACTACATAAAATAAAACCAATCTCATCTGAATATTTCATGTATATAATGAATAATAATATAAATATTTAGGTCTTTCCTCAGAAATGTGTGTAATATTTTATTAAAAAAAATTTATATTGCCCTAGTACCATTTCACAGAACTTCTCTTCAGAGATTTACTGTCTGTTTAGACAAAAAATATTAGATATTCCCAGAGCTGACATGATTATGCTGACTTCTATATATCAATAGTATTCAGACTGCTCAATCCACTTACTGTAGCTGTACTTAAAGGTATTCTTCAGCTTTTTTTTCCCTTTGCTTGTTATATTATGTATCTGATACAAATGCAAATTTAACATAAATTTTGTTAACTGTGTTACTTTGAAGACTAACAGATTTTCAGCATAGATGTGTGGATTGTAACGGATTGTATTGAAGCTAGGTTTACAATGGTCATGGTCTATCAAACTGCGGAAGAAAGGCAGCAAAAATTATTTCATACCTCTTTATAAATATCAAAATATGTAATCTATCCATCTTTTCCCTCAACCTCTATATTTTGGTCCTGCGTTCCTGCATTTCTTTCCAGAAACATAAATACCAGCATCCTTTCTAGTGCAGTAGAGATTCCAGTTCTTGTGGATTTTATCACTTATGGATGGGCTATGTGCTTAGAGCAACCATACATCATGCTGTTTAGAGTTCTGCTGAATTCTTTGTTCCATTTCATATTCTTCCAGAAATTAATTTAGCCTCTGTCATCTGTTCAAAATTTGCTGCATCTCTGCAGCATATCAGCACACATAAAGGCAACAGGAACAGCAAACAGCGTGCCATGGCTTGGGCACTTTTTTACCTTTAAGGAAGTGCATGTTCCAAAGCTCTGGATTTGCCTGATGACTACACCTCTGTGTACCAACTAGTTTGCTGTAAACTGAGTTTATCATCAGGACAAGGCACCTTGCAGGTGGGTAAAGCTGGCATGAAATTCTCTGGTAGGCCATTCTTGAACAGCTGAATGAAGCAGCAACTTGCAAAGGAAGAAAGATGATTTATTCTGAAGACCTGCCTGCAGGAAATGTGATGGGTTTATAGAATTGCCCAGGGACACACAGGAATCTTCCTGCACTCAGGAACCCCACAGTGCAGACCTAGGTGGGTAGTGTGGATGCTTTTAGATTGTGAAAAGGGTCTGTCCCTGTAACACCCCTTCTCCCCTTGATAATCAGGGCCACAAGACACAGCAAATACCATCGCCAAAAGTGCCTAAAGATACCTAATCCCATTGTTGAAACCATTGCTCAGAAGAGTATCTAAACATATATTCTAGGACAATTTTTGCACATCTTAACTGCTAAAATGCCCTTTCTCTTGATAGTCCCTCTATGTGAGTGTGCAAGAGACAGGATAATATGCTGTGGAGGGGAAAGAGCATAACCTAGAGGTAACTTGGCAAGAGAGGAGACAGATGGCTGATCTGAAAGCATCAGAGGTTTGCTCCCAAAGTACCTCCCAAAATAGAGTTGGTTGTAAATTAGAATTGCCCTTTATAAACAAGGTGTGTTACTCTAAAATCTGGTCATCTGATTATGGGTGCAGATGGTCTGTTACTGTGGGGATTAAGAGGTGTAAAGGGATACATGATAGGTAAGTGCCCCGGGCTCATGTCTCAGTGGCCTAAGGTTATACAGGCTAGATTCAGTTTGTAATTCTTTTTGAACAAGTATTTTTTTTATAAGACTACTAACAAGGGTGTCAGTGCTGCTGTTTCTTTGAGTGTACAAGTTACGGACATTGCTTCAGTACTTAAAGACAAAAACCATCAATTGTTTTTTCATGAACCGCAGAGCAATCTAAGATATTCTGTAAGATTGTGTTTGCTGCAGATCTAGAATATTTGCAGTGTGTTATGTATGTATATGTATAGGAATCCAGTTATTTCTATTCTTCTGCTCACATATATAGATGTATACAGAAGTTTACAAGTACATAGTGATACACACAGAGAGAGATTTATAAATACATATATGGTCCCATATAATCACCATATACATACATAAGTACATTGGCAAATGAGGGTTTACTTCTTCAGTGCCATTGTTAGAGCACTACAAAGTAAACTGACCAAACATCAAAACAAAATGGATAGTATTCTAGACTTATAAAAATGATGCTCATGAAGGTATATTATTAATGTATGTTTAGTTATGACACAAAGAACCCCTCCATCAATACATGACATGCATTTATGTATGCTGTTTATTTATGATGTAGTTGTCTTTGTATTAAAGACTTGGCTTGTAATGCAAATAATCACTGTTTCAGCACATTATCAGAAAATTTATAGGTCCTTCTGAGCTGTGGACATCTGGGTTCACAGATACTGTGGCACCTGGCTTAACACGTGGGGAAAAAAACCAAACTGTTGCACTAAAATACTTAAGATGCCTAAACCAATCTTTAAATATCTCTCCATTAATTTATGAGACACATACACAGTATATAGTGCATTTCAAAGCATTCCTTATTCTATCCTAGTCCCAAATTCAGTGTGAATAAGCTTAAATAAAATCCCATGCAGCACTGTTTTCCCATTTATACATGGTTTTTATATGCAGAGTTTTTGTTGGGTAGTGAGATTGCAATTATTTAGAAGTCCAGACCTGGACTGAGTCAATACAGGTAAATGTCAATCAATATGTACTACGTTGTCACATTATTGTGGCCTTACGGACTCAGGTGAGTCACTTCATCCTGTTACTTGATTCCCTTCTAAGCTCTAGCTTTCTCATGTCTATCTAAAATGAATTTAAATAAAAAAGAATAATAATAAATTGAAGTCAAGGACCATTTCCTACAACTTTCTGTATTTCATATTGAAAAAACAATAAAATAAAAAGAATACTTTATTACCGTGGAGAAGATTAAATGAAGTACAATTTTATTTCTGAAAAATATTTCTTCACATCTGTAGAAAAAAAAGCCTGCTTTTCATCTCATGTTAAAACTTTACAATTATACTGATATTGTTAAGTTCGGACATTAAAAGTCTGAGATGGGGGGAACATTAAAAATCTGAAAAATGTTATTGTTTACTTTTCCATATTTATTTTGTAATTGTTCATTCTTCTATTTTGGATTTATTTGAGGTAGTAGGAATTATTTTCAAAAAGGACATAAACAACCTGTGGACAGTATTAATGTGTAACATTCCAAAAATACTTCCTGAAATATTTCTTTGATAGTGGACTAATCGTTTTTAATTCTTTTCTTATTTAGTTCAGTTACCTTCAAGAAAAAACTTTGAATATCAAGCAGACAAGTATTTGGACAGAATACACTACTGGAATTAATGTCTATGCAGCATGAGAAGAAGTACAAAACACATCAGGGGTCTCAAAAGGACAAAACAGTACACTTCAGTAACCTCTTAGCCACCAAGGGAATCGTTTCACATCTCTATATGCATTTCTGGAACCCTTTAAGATGAACAATTCTTTATAACAAGGACAGGACAAGGTTTGCAAGTAGGGTTTGCAAGCTCAAAAAGCTGTCTAATATTTTTGGTGATTCCAAGTGGCTAATGGTAGATGGTGCATCTCCTTATAGACTTTATATCACCAATGTCCTTAGCTCGTTTAATTTAAAAAGATGTCGTCGTCCAGCAGGGTGTTAGCCTAATGACAAGAAATGGAGTTCAGGTGTTTCAGTAAGTTCCAGTTTTTCTATGAAGACTCTGGCATTTTAATATAACCTCATATGGCTAAAAGTAATTCTGAGGGGAGAAAGCAAAGAGTTTCTTCCTTTAATTAAAGCTGCCAGAAACAGGAACGATTTTTTTATCAGTAGTGCCTTTTTAAATTGAGATCCAATTCTACTCTTAGTGTCCTATGTTCAGTTGCTGGTCAACCAAGACAAATATACATTTTATTCAGAGAAATGTAAGGAAACCTAGGGGATGCTCTTACCCAGCACACTGCCTTTCACAGCTAAAGCCTGCATGGAAATGCTAAGACCATGCTTTAATTCCTATTGCACAATAAATGTAATATTCCCGATCTTGCACTATTGAGAGCTATGGCAAAACATTCATTAGCTTAACTGACAGTTGGACTAGACACTGAATCACTTGGTCACTCAGTAAGTGTAATTTCCTATATCTATGGGAAAGTTTAAAAAAAAAAAAAAAAACCAAAAAAAACCAGACAAAAACCAGACCCAAAGTCTTTCAGCAGAATTCTCCTTACTAATGGAAAATGGTTAGAACTGTTTAATCCTCCTTGAATCTGAGAGGATTACAGTACAGAGGGTGACTCAAGTTTTCACACAAATACAGTTTTAGTACTTAGTGGGAACATCCTTCCTTTGAAATTCAGCCCTGTGATTTTGTAAGGAATAAAACTAGTTTTCTAGTCTCTTATATGTTTATACCAGATGCAATATTTGTACCTGTATTTAGTGCTTAAATGGGTAAAGTCAGTAATAGAATTTTAAATTTATTTAAGACTGGTGACTACAACAGAGATGCCTAAAGTGGTTGCAGAATCTCAATTTATTAAGCCACCACACTTTGTTATAAGTTTGTGAGAAAAGTACTTGGGAGTAGTGGAGGAGTGATGCTGCCTTTTTTGTTTAAATGTTATGGAAGTTTTAGCCCTAACTCTTCATGCATAACCCATATACCAACCAAAAAATATTTTGTTCTTGAACAGACAGATGGTACTTAATGTCATCTCATACACTGTTAATAGGTATATTCAATCTCTTAATTTTATTCTTTTTATTAACCATACGTAAATTTACATCATCTATACATTAGAAAATCTGTTGCTAACACATGTTCAGAAGGCAAATTCATTATCTGCACTAGCTTGCTTACATTGTTTTAGAGCTATTAGGCCTAAATTTGCTACAGCCTACAGGTGTATGCTGAATCCCAAGCTACCTTTTCCAGACATAATTTTAAAACATTGCTGTAAAAGCCCTGGGAGGCCCCTGAGCCATTCTAGCTTGGTTTAATTCCTTTTTTCTGTATAGCACATTTTGTAAGAGTGTGCCCCAGAGCAGTAAACAAAATCTATCAATAAAAACCACTGAAATTTGTCCTTCTAGTCACCCTTAAACTTGTTTGGATTTTTTTTAAAATTTTATTACTATTTTTTAAATTACTTAACAAATGGTGAATACAGTTTTGTGTGTTCCCTTAGAGGTGGCTGCAGTCATTCTTGGTAATCAGGTACTGGTGTAACATCCTCTTAATTGTACAACATATACAGAACTGGAACAATGTATTCATAAGGGTGCTCTGGTTTTCATTTAATACTTGAATGACTCTGAAAGGAGGAGGGTGATAATGCTTGATAAAGTCAAGTAAAATTCAAGATTCCTCATTGCTGTTTTAGTGCTGTGTTGCAATCTGGACAAACAGCAGTCCTGCTGTCCTTGTCCTGAATATGATCAGCTGTTACCAGATGTCGGAAAAGCCACATGGTGCCTTTACAATGTAGACAAACACCAGTGAAAGAGAAGAGGCCACAACTGCATCATCAGTCATCTCTTTCTGCTCATGGTGGCTTCATGTTGCAGTTATAATTAAACTGTTGAAAACTTTTCTGTGTTAAGCAAAGATTAAACACAGCAAGCTTGTCATTCTGTGAAGCACATGTGAGTCTAAAGCATAATTGCTTTCTGTACTGTTTATCTATAAGCTGTATTCTTTATCTATAAGCTCTGTTTAAGGCACAGGGCTGAGCTCTTTTAGAAGGCAGATTCTCAGCATATTCACTGATTTGATATGCAACCAGGTGCTCAGTCTTGCAGTCTGCTAGGTCAGTAAAAGTAGAATTTAATATGCAACAGTGTGTCAGTTTGTCTTTTTGTAAGCCTGCTGTGAACACTTTAGGCCAAGCTACAAGCAATTCAATAAAAGCAATGCAGGTAAAAATTGCATGTATATCTATATGTCTAAATGTAGAAGTGGAAGGATATATCTCGAGCATCAAATCTGCAAGGCTATACCAATTCCAGAAAAGTTAAAAGGGGTGTAATAAGGGTACATGCACACAGTTTTTAAAACCATTGTGTTAAAGTGATAGGAAAGCACATCCCATAACTTAATTAGTGTTGGCCACAAATCTAAACAGTGCTTGACCCCAATTTGGTCATTCCCATGTGCTAAGGACTATTTGCAATGAGCAATGTGTTGTGGCAGGCCTGACTGGGAAGGCAGGAGGGTTAGGTGTGTGTCTATAAGTTGTGCCATGCTGCACAGGCTCAGGGCCAAAAGCCAGTCCATGGCACAAAATCATGAGGTACATGAAGTGCTACTGTTTGCTCTGCTTAACTGTAATTTGGCTCCATCTCTCAGGTTTGGTTTATTCCAAGCAGATCTCTCCAAGACAAATCTGATCTATTGAGTCAAGGCGGGTTTATAACAAGTTTCTTCCAGATGACTCCAGGGTAAGGCATTAGTCCCTGGCCTGCCTTTATATATCAACTTAAACAGAGACAAAATTTAACTACTATAAACCTGTTCTGAAGTCTACCTCAGGTTTGGTATTGTAGATACAACTGCAGAAATTTGAAGATACAATATCATCTGTCTTCTGACATGTTTATACAAGGTTTTGCCAGAATTCCTCCTGTTAATGGAATGCTCAATAAACGCTTATTTCATTACTTACTTGTGACAAGAGGATTAAAAAGGTAGACAAGGATAACATAAAACCATGCCTGCTGTCCTTTATACCAGTGAGCTTTGATATATATATCCCACATCTGCAAAGCCATTTACCCCAAGACAATTCAGGGGGAATTCAATAAAGAAATTTCTCCTGAGCTGTCCAATATCCACCATTACAGATTCAGTAGTCTTAACACAATACTGTTTTGTGCTTGTTGCTCAAGGCATCAAAAAACACATTGACAAAACAGCACAAGATTTCCTATTAAATGACACATATTATGAGAAAAAAAACCCCAACAAAATAGGTTGGGGTTTTTTTTATATGTGAAAGCTCTTTACAAACATCAGAAATAAGAAAAACATTGTTTTTTACCATATTCTCACCTCATACCATGGTATCTTTACTGATTAATCAATAGAAACTTAATTATATTAACAAACATATTAAAATTATTCTCAGTGAATGCTAGAACGAGGAAAAAGAAAATCTCAACATTAATATCAACAATATTCTTACTGGTGAAAAATTCCTGCTGACAATACACTGTAGCAACTCCTACACCAATACTAGAATGAAATTGATCCCAGGACCTAGAGAAGCATGGAAAGGGATAATACTAGAAAAAAGCATGAAAATTAAATGTGTCTATAACTGTTTTAATTGGATTACTGCTATCATTGAAACTTTTTTTTTTGTAGAGAAACATTATTTCCTTTTCTGTAATAATTTGACCTAAACTAATAATACTTCCTAGATTAAATTGTTAAAATAGCCACTACACTAACAATACATTATTTTCTTAATGCAGAAGTTATCTTTCCTCTTTCCCCTTAAACAAGATTTTTAACTTGGGAATATTGAATAAAGTCTGAATGGAAAGGAAAAGAGCGGTCTAAAAGCTGTCTCAATTACTAGAACTGCTTTTTCTCAAATGTGTTTTGCTTCCTCTTTCAAACCTGATTAGAGAGAGAAAAGCAATAAGGGTCATCTTTGTTCCCCTGATGCAAAAACACTTAGTGACATCTGAGAAGCCCTGAGGTATCCAAGGTATCTATAAGAAGCTGTCAAGCATGACAGAAAACCTATGATTGATCCATATTGCCTTCTGGACTGCCAGTAGGAGGCTACATGGGGTAATCTAGGGAATCTCAAATGGCATTAGAGGTCTCTGTTCTGGGAGCTTACACCTGGAAAATGCTACTAAATCCAGCTCAGAGGACATTCTCTGAGATTTGAGTAGTTTTCCTCATAAAATATGACACTGTCTTATGTTAGTTCCAGATGGAATATTAATTTGAAAAGGAGTGCATTCTGATACCAGATCAAATTCAGCCAAGCCCTGTTGAGGAATACCTTCAGTGCAGGTAGCTCAGGGTGAGGATGCAGTGGGACGGGCAGGCTGAGCGCTGGGTGGCCGGAGCCCGAGGCGAGAGGCCGGGAACTGCTGACCTTTTGCATAACAGAGGACTTGGGGCACCCAGCTTGAGCTGTTATTTTGTTGTTTACAAAAATTACTGTACCAGGACTAAATGATTTTAATGATCTGGAGCTGTGAGTCTTAGCTGTGAAAAATCTGGGGTCGAGTCTGTGAGGAAACCGGGTGTGACTGTGTGAGTGTGGGGCTGTGGCTGCAAAGGGGCCGGGGTCCCAGCCCAGGTGGTGGGAGATGACAGACAGTGGATCCAGGATGGTCGGACAGGGAAGTTTCCTTATTAATCCTCACAGGAATGTCTTACTGAGAATCATGATCTTATCCCACTATGGCACTTATGTTACTTGCTTGTAATAATGATGTTTGAAGTTTGCAAAACATAAACTCCTTCACAGAACCATGATTTACCTGGTTTACATGATTTTTTGAAAAAAGCCCAAGCTTTTTTCAAATTTATATCTTAACTTTGAGTTCCTAATTCCACATCAGATTCAGAAGCATCTTTGTTTCTCTGTTTAACTTGGTTTTCCATAAGTATGAAAAATACTGCTTACAGAAACAGACTAAACATAACACAAATAGCAAAGGGTGTTTCTGAGGCAATTGCTACTCAGAATCACCTTGCTGAAAATGACATCACATGTAGTACTAACATCTTTAGAACTCAAAAAGAAAATACTTTAAAAAAATCAGAAGAAATACTTTAAATGCTTTATTTTTTAGACAAGTTCTTAAATTTTTAAACATCAAAATCCCTATTTTGATTGTAAATTTGCATAACAACTGGATAAAAATAGGCTTTATCACTTCTTTCCTTCATATTATGTTAGTGTTGCAGGGACATGACATAATTTGCAAGATGATTACCATAAGCAGGTAGTTTAGAAATGTCAGTTTAAAAAAATCCCAAACTTCAGTTTGAAGTACAATTCAAAGCCGCTATGATGTAATGTTTTTGTCCATGTGAGCTTTCAGATTGTTGTGATGGGGAACAAAATAAAGGGTTCTAGAAAGTTTGCTTCATATTTTCAGATCAATCTTATTTTTGTCTATTGACTGACATTGTATCTCTGTATCATAAAAAGTATTTTTAATAGGTGTCAGGAACTCTTTTCTGACATCTGTAGCATTACAGTGATAGCTGCCTGATTTGGTTCTGGAGTAGAAGACAGATGCAGAAGCCTAGATACGAATGGTCTTATTTAAGAATTGATATTATTGAAGATGAATTTGCAACAAAAAAATATCATTTTTTCCATTCCCTCATACTAAACAGATTTTAATCAACAGCCATTACTTGCAGGTAAATGGCACATTTAGTTAGTACTTTCTGGGGTTGAGTAAGTCCCAAATGGAGTGAGGAGAAACGGGACAATCTGGCACAGAATTGTCTGTGTACCAGCTCATCAGCAAAACACTGAGAAATTTTGCAATAAAGACACTTGATAATATGGCAAATGACATAAGCAGACGCTGATCTTGGCATTGCAAAGAGTTATTTTTTTTGAGGCTTCTAGTTTCTCCAGTCTACTAGGTATATGATTTCTTTTCTTTTGTAACAGGGAGACATATTCTTGTTTTCCTCAGACCTAATGGGGTGAATCCTTGCATCCTTTCTCTTTTCTTATTTCCTTGATCTCCACAAAGAATTTTAAGTTGGAAAAGCCAAATAGGGATGTAAAGGTTTGATGTCAATGCTTTGACCAATGCTTTTTTTTTGTTTAGAGACTTATCTTTATATATAGGTACCAAAGAAGCAATTCAATGCTTGAACTTTATAAAAACACAAAGGAGGATCAGAGGTTTAGGACAAGCATTTTACTAGGATGTAATACTTCTATATTCAGTGCATATTAATTATAGGATTTATTTTCTGATACATGTGACATTTTTTGCATGTTTATCTGCCTTCAGGTGAATAATAAATATTGTTTACACAGCCTGTATCTTTCAATTCTCTGACATTGTTTTGTCTTTTCAGTTGACAGACTAATTGATTCCCCTTCATGATTTTTGCAAAGACAGTACTATTTTGCTAAAACTATGTTTGAAGGTTTTATCTTCAAAAACATTAAGCACCTCAACACAAAAGGCCTTTGTCACAACTACAAAAATATATGAGTCTTACATTCTAACTTGTCACAACTACAAAAATGTAAGTTTTAATTCTTCATAACATTTAAGACCATGTTTAAATTTGGGGCTATAAGGCCTATCTATCACTTATGAGTCTTACTCTTATATCATGGGTGAGTTGGAAATAATCCCTTCATCTATATATCACTGTATCCAAGAGTCTAGCATTTTAGCCTGTATCAATGAATAGTGCATGTATCCACTGTTCCTTTTTAAACATTCCCCAGTTATATTATGTGCATTTAAAAAGTTAAAAGGATGTAATGATTTGGATGTCACAGCAAAAATCATCAAACGCATGATATGAACAATGTAGTTTTTCTTAATTTTTCCTTGGTGTACAGCATACTATCTCTACAGTTTACATATCAGTGTTTGAGGTGGTATTTTGGAGTAGAGAGACATTGATCTATTTCAGTATGACAGTGTGGCACAGCAGCTTGATACACAACTGCTTGTCTAGACTAGCTTCCCTACACATTTTCACATTTTGTCTTTATAAAAAAAACCAACCAAACAAAGAAAGTCAACCTAGATCACTTTCCAGTCTATTCTAACTTTATTGATTACTAGATAAGTTTTTGTCTCCTCTAATGCTACATGAGTTTTCATCACAGCACTGATGATTTTTGATCTTATTTAAACTGTGTGATGTGAATGCTCTTGCTAATTTTATATTAAAATGCACTGCTTTTATAGATAGCTGAGTATCATTAACCTACCAGTTTTGATCTTTAAAGTCTTTTTTGTATTACTGGAAATTTAAATTTGTTTTTTTCTGAAATATTTTCAAGCCAGTCATTTTATTTTCTCATAAGATTATGATTAAGTTTTATGTTCTTTTTTCAGCCTTCATCATAAAACTAAACTGTGATGAAATCATTTCTCATTCGATAGAAGAAACATTTTTCACGAGTTACCGAGCTTGAAAAGAGCTTTAGTACATTTCCCAATTATGATTACAAGTATGTTGTTAGAATAAATGCTTACAGTTTTTGATATGATTCTGATCAAATAATCTTTATGAAGGATTAAAAAGTAAAAGTCTGTAGAGAGAGGAATCCTCTGACTTGTAAGCTGTGTGAAATCCTTCTTTTAATTCTACTTTAATAGGTCCCTTCTGACTTTTTCAAATAGTTACATTTCATTAAAGAAAGAGTTCATACAGGTGTGCATAAATATGCTTTAACAGTCTAAACGAGCAGGAGCAGTATAGATGCAAATACATAGAAATTACACTGAAAGGAATGTAGAGAGAAATTCTAAGAAACTCAAAGAGGAATATGAAACTTTGAGTAGCTTGTATCTCAGCTCCTTTCTTGACAAAAGTTGTTTTCCTTCAGAAAGACATAAATAACTATAGTGCACATCCTACCCAAACTTAAGTTCATGGTGCTGAATATGAGGTGAGGTATTGGACAATAGAAAAGGCATCATCAGATCCGTCAGGTCAATGTGTGACTCCAAAGTTGGTTTAATCAGAAAACTTGGATTTTTTCACCATGGGATGACCTACTCAAAACCTGGTCAACTGACACGTGATGGAATGCACCTATCTCAGAGGGGAAAAAATTCTAACAAAGGAGTTAGTGGGGTTTGTTGATAGAGCTTTACACTACCTTGGAAGGGAGAAAGGGACAAAACCAAGATAGCCAGTGATGAGCAATGGGATGGCGTGCCAACACTTGAGGAAATGAGCACTAATGGGACCCCTCAATCTGCATCATGAGGTTTTGCCTGCCATGTGCCAAACCTGAAACGCTTCTACACTAATGCACCCAGCACAAGGAACAAACACCAGCAGGTCAAAGCTTTGGCCCAGTCCCTGGGAATTAACATTACTGACATAAATGAAACCTGGTGGATGAGTCCTGTACCTGCATGGCCTGTTGTATGGTCACAGGTCTTTCAGGAGGTGTAAACAGGGCAGAAGAGGCAGGGGGGTGGCACTGTACATCATAGAAGGGGTAGAATACACGGAGCTCACAGTTGGCAATGGCACAGTTGAGAGCCTCTGAGTGAGAATCAAGGGGCAAACAAATAATGCAGATGTTATCATGGGAGTCGACTGTAGACCTCCTATCCAGTGAGTTATTCTTTGCTGAGCTAAGGGACGCTTGCAAGTCAGCTTGCCAGAAATTAACTGGGGACAATCACACAGCTGGTACAACCCAGGCCAGAAGATTCCCAAAAAACCTTGATGACAACTTTATGGAACAACTCCTAAGGGAGCTGACTTAGAGAGATACCTTCCTTTATCTATTGCTCATCAACAGAGTGGATCTCATGAGTGAAATGGAGATTGGTGGCCATCTTGGCCACAGTGACCACAAAAGGATAGAGTTTAAAAGCCCTTTTGACAGCAGGAACGGTGCCAGCTAAACCTCAACTCTGAACATGAGAAGAGCAGACTTGAGGCTGCTCTGGGACTTAGTGAATTAGGTCCCCTGGGAAAATGTTTTTGCAGGTGCTTGGGTTTGTAACTGCTGGTCACTTTTCAAGCATCACTTCCTAAGGGCACAGGAACATGCAATTCCCAAATGTGGGAAGTCAAGCAGACAAGTGAGGACTGTCTTGTGTTAACAGGAGTATTCTCTTGGAAATACAGCAAAAACATGAATGTGTGTACCCTGTGGAAACAGGGTCAAGTGACATAGGAAGAATACAGAGGTGTTGCATGCCACTGTAAGGAGAAAATTTGTGTGGCTGAAGCTCAGTTGGAGTTGAAGCTGCCAGAAATGTGGGGGACAATAAAAAAGAGGGTTTCTTTTCAAATATATTAATGGCAATAGGCAGTATAAAAATAACAGCAGCCTGTAAGAGGATGAGGATGGTCACCTCACAAACAGGGACATGGAAAAGGCAGAGGTGTTTCAGTGCATTCTTTGCCTCCATCTTCAACAAGGATGATGGACCAAGGGGGTCTCAGTGCCCTGAGCAGGAGGGCCATGACTGCGAGAATGATCAGCTGCCAATGGACTCCAGAATTGTGTGGGATCTGCTGGTCCAGCTGGATCCCTACAAACCAAAACCACAGCAGCATACATGCTGCTAAAATAAACATGGATAAAATAAACTCCATCTCAGCAAGACAGATTACAGCTGGTTGAAAAAAAAAGAAAAATCATCAAAACCTTTTAGTCTGGTGTGACAGACCCAAAATGCTTAGACTTTGTAAAGCCTAAGAAATTAAAGCAGATTTTATATTACAATTAAATAAGTGTACATTTTAAAGGATTAAACAATAAAACAAGTATAAAACACCCTGTCCAGGATCCAGCTGATTCAATACATTTTTTTAATTATTCTTCCTCCCCATTTAGATCCAGTTATCAAAATTGTTATAGAGATACCTCTGCCCAAATTAAGGTGCAAATGAGACCCTATGCTGAAGTTCAGAGTATGAATTTTATTTAACAGTAAATGAGAGAGAGACAGAAGGGGAAGGAGGGCAGGAGAGAAAGAGTGTGACAAAGAGACAGATTAAGTAGATGGATCCTGGCAGTCTCCCATTTGTCTTCTTTTTTATGGTCTTTTCAGTGGTGAGGATCCTGAAAAAATATAGGCTTCAGTGTATTATTATATGTTCAGGTCAGGTGGGAATGCCCAGGTACCTCCCCTGGGAAGGGGGGAAGTTTGACACAGTCTCTTGCAGAAAACTCTGGATCTGTTGCATCACTTTGCATCACATGTAGTGCTCTGGTAGAAGGCCTCAGGAATGAGCCTGTGGGCTGTGGCTTCCCCTCACCAAACCCAGCCAGAGCTGATTTTAAGAACAGCTGTTGGGTTTGGCTTTCCTTGTGGGTACATTCTTCTCCTGAGACCAGAGATAACTTGAGAATAGTACCACATTTATCACAGTCCAGTTCCTGACAGGAGGCATATTCATGTGGGGAATGGGCTTTGATGATAGCAACATCTTTATACAGTTTTGATATAATGGGTAAAGTCCTTTTTTTAACAATGTTTAAGCCATTAACCAGAACATTTCAGTCTCTCACACCTCCCCCACAAACTTAGTAGCTCTCCATACAAACACACAACATGCAGATTTACATGGATCATCTCAGTCACTGGAACATCTTCTTTTAATACTGATGGAAACTATTATGTGGGAGAGAGTAGATTGTCATTCATGTTTTATATTAGGAAACTGAGGCCCTCAGAGTCTACATGACAGATTCACAGATGTTCCCTCATGGATGAAGATTTAACCATGTAAAGAGTCTAGACAGAAATGACTGCAAAAGATCCCAGGGGAAACCTGTGACATAGCCAGGGACAATATTCCCCTCTTCCTGAGCTATAGACTCAGCTGTAAGATCATACCTGTCTTGTTTTCGTATTGTTAGAGGGAGAAGATAAAGTTGTTCTCAGTGTCCTTTCTGAGCACCATCTCTTTTTCTGTTCAAGATGAATAGCCCAATGGTCTCTCATGTACAGGTAAGACACCCTTGAGCTATAATAATGCTCCAATTTTTTCCTGGGATTTTTTTTGCCTGAACTTTACAAGGCAAGATGATACCTTCTAATGTGTTAAATGAGCTGTTCACAGTGAAAGATGGAAGGTTTTGCTCACCCAAGAGGAACTAAGAATTGCATGGTACCCTGCGGGATTTGGATCAGACAGTGGCATGAGCATTATTGCAGTTTTAAAATATTCTTTAGTTATATTGCTAAATCTATTTGCTATGTCAGGAGGTGAGAGGTAGGTCAGCAGGCCAGACACAGAACATCTTAACATAAAGATGAGGAATTTATTAAAAACCAGTGAAGGGAAAAGCATATTTCAGTTTATTAAACACAAAAAGAGTACCTTTACAAGAGGGGAGGAATAGGTTAGCTCCCAAGAGCAGTTTCATAGTCATATTCAGAAGCAGTGTAAGAAACAGTTTTGATTTTGAGTGACAATAAATCTTTCTGAAACTTCATGAAAAGTTCTGGGATTTTCTTGCTTTCTCAGTTTTTCATTATTTTGCTTGTATATAGCTTTGGCAGTATTTTATGCCTCATGAGATACTGGTGTTTCTTCATGTCTTTTAAGAAAGACCTTGTGCTCAGGAAATAATGAAGGTGAGGCACGCTGCAGCAGCTACCACCCTCTCTCCGGTGCATCCCATCCTTCTGAGCTGATAAGAAACAAGCTCCAAAGCCATGTTGGTTTGTTATGCTGAGTAGATTCAGTAGACATTCATAGTCTTACTTCAGAGTCCTGCAGTATAGAAACATTAGGATTGGTTTAGCTTCATGATTTTTTTCCCAAATTTCTCAGTATTTGCAGACTTTATGGTTTGATCCCTCAGGTTTCCATTTTTCCTCCCTTTCCTTAGTCTACAGGCAACCAGAGCTCCAAAGCCATCCAAAAACATGCTTGCCAAACAGGGATTTTTGTAAATAATCCAGTACCACTTCTAAATAAATTAATGTCCTCCAGCTAGCTTATATTTTGTTCATTAACATTATTGAAAAATTACATTCATATATTTGAGGATTGGAAGTCAAACATCTTTTACTTGGAAATCTAGAAGAGTAATTTTTAAAGAATTATTTTCTGGCTTAGCATGTAAGCATTCTTCATTTCCTTGATCAGCAGTTGTTGGACAGTCAGTGGCATTTGTTGCGTATTCAAACCAACAAGAGGTCATCACACTTTGCACACCAGAAGTAGAGGTTAGCTGTTGCAGCACTGACATACTAATCCTATTGCTAGATGAATAAAAGTTCTGGTCAGGTTGGAAGAAGCAAGATGCAAACTGTCAAAATTCAAATATCTGTGGCACCTGAGGTGAGCAAACCGAAGCCTTTGTCTAAATGCTGGTGGTGTGGTATCTTAGTGCTGCCTGTTCCATAGGAGCTGACTTCTGCTGACATTCATCATCCAGCTGTACTGAAACACCTGCAGAGCTCACACCTATGGTGTATCTTTTGCCTCTAGAGGGTAAAGTGATCCAACATGATTGCGCAAGAGTTAATATTGATGATTTTATCTTTGATTTTGCTTAGCTGTGTGGCATTTTCTTGAATTTACTTTTCATGAGGGTGAGTAACAATACATGTAGGGAAGAGTAATAAAAAGTGGGGGTTTTTGTTTGTTCCTTTGAGAGTTTGGGGTTTGGTTTTGTTTGTCCAGTTAGAAGACCCCAAAGGATCTCAGACAACAGTTGAAAGATCATGAACTGAAATTTAATCCCTTTCAGGAAAGTGGAAGGAAAAAAGAAAAGGAAGAAGATAAAAAATTGTGAGGGAAATAGAAAAAAATAATCCTATGTTTTTCAGGACATGTTAAAAATAAGGCTGCTAGGAATAAACATCAGATTTCAACAGAAAAAATGTTGTTACCTTCCCCCAGATGACTCACCATAAGAAAATAAAAATTTATTGCCAATTATCATCATATTTGTGGCCAAAGTCTAGCCTTGTACAAATGACCATTTGCAGTTACTGATATTTGAAATCCAGGCTTAGTATTACCTGAATCAAACAAAAAAATCATGCTGTTTGTTAACTTTATAAAGAACATAATGTCTACTCAATTTTGCCTAGAAAACATGGTGATTTTTCCACATGTAATCACAACTCAAATAGAACTAAAAATCAATACAGCCCAGATTTTAAATAGAGTGTCACACGCACTAACTAACAAAAAAGAAAGAAAGAAAGAAAAAAAAAAGATGTTTCAACACAGTATAAATATTTCATACAGTAATGTAGTCTGGATTACAAAGTATTTGAAAGATTTCAGATTTCAAATAGTGCACAAACCTATACAGGATATCTTTCATTCCACAGTAAGCTCAGGCATAATATATGTATGCTGACATGTAGCATTGATTTTTTCTTATGTACGAGTGTATTAATTTTTAAAGTTGATGCAGAAAAATGTGCACCTTCTAGAAACAGAAGTAAGCAAATGAATAAGATCTGCAACAGAAACCTCCATTATGAAACTTTTTCTGATGTATATGGGCATTTAAATTTAAAAAAATCCTTTGCAATTTTTAAAGATAGTTTTATAAAGGAAAGCATCTTTTCTTATACTTTCATATTTACAGATTTTATATGCACTATCTTGCTTTAAAATTTAGTGTCTTGTTCAGGAAAAAAGTTCATTTCTACAAGTGATATTGTATAAATTCAACAGCTGGAAGCAATCAGTATTTGATGACATTTTTTTTCAATGAAACAATAAAAAAATAAAATAAATAAACAAACAAATTCCACCCTGTAGCATGCTCATTACATGCAAGTTTAAAACTGGTGTCTATTGTGTATTTTCAAAAGCACCAAAAGCAAAAGAATATTTATTATGCAAATTATTTAGAACTATTCATCACAACATAGGAAATGCATTACAGGAATATGCTCGTATGTAAACTTAAAATGCACCACATTCTTCATCTATCTCTCTGGCTTGCCCAGCCTGACACCAGACTTTCATCAGCTTCTACAAATCAGCTCAAGATTTTACATCTTGGAGGTTTTATTGTCACTGCATATATTGCTGCAGTGATACAGCACTGCAGAAATAAATGATAGAAGTGTCACTTTTGCAGTGGGATTTCTAATTGACATTCTCTTTACTACTTCTACACCAAACATAAGCACACACAGATTTTCTTCCCAAGTGATATCCACTTATTTTGAATAAGTTTATTTATTCTGTTAAAGGGATATTTCCTCCAGGCTCATCAAATTTTTTCTTAAAAAAGAGTAGGAATACCTCATATCATTTATGAAGAAAGCCTACAGATTGACAATTGACTGTTTATTTGATGGGGTGGGTGTTTGTTTGTTTTGTTTGGGGAATTTGGGTTGTTCTATTGGGCTGTTGTTTTCTGAGACTAATAATCCTATTAAAGAACTTCAGGCAGAGATTAATGACAGTTTGAAAGCATCCACCTCATTAAGGTTTCATCAGTTGCTTTTGGAATTAGAAAATGAAATAATGGAAATGCCAGCTCTGATTCCACTGACTCTCTTGTTAAGGGGAAAACAGCTTCATTTACTAACCAATACATATAAATCTACTGGTAATTAGACTAGTGTCCTATTAAGATACAAAAATAAGGCCAAATATCGACAATGTAAGTAGAACAGATTTGGTGTTATATACTATCTGTGTCTTGTCAGATCAGCAGTTGATTAAGTTAATGACTAGTAGAGTAAGCTTTGGACTGCTTCAGATGTTTTATGGTGCATTGATTTGCTGGGAAGATTTGGAGTGAATGTGCAAAATGTCCTGTAGACTTCCTCACACAGAAGTGAGTAGCAAACCTAACACGAAAATGGAGTAATGGTTACAAAGCTGTTTATTTCAGCTGCTGTGAGGCTGAATGTATAATGCAGGTGTGACAGCTAAATCTCCTCAGCCAGGCTGTGAATGTGAGAACCAAAATTCAGTTTCAAAGAAGTGATTCACTCTTACTCATAACAAAAGGTTAAGTTTTGTGACAGCATTTGACAGAGAGAGGGATTAGGTGAAGATGGGAAAGAACGAAGCTTCCCTGTAGATGTGCACTATATAAAATAAGCCGCAAAACAGAACAAAATTGTCACTCTTTTAAGAAGATGGCTTGAAGATGGTAGCCACAGAACATCCTTTCTGCAATTACACTTTGTGCTGATGGCAGTATTTGACTAGCTGAGTAGCTGATCTCCTTCCCCTGGAGATTGTACCAGATTGCTGATCCTGTGAATGAAACCAGAACGAGTATGTATTTACTGTTAGACATGTAACAAGGCAAAGCACGAAGCTGTAAATCGTCAGTAGCAGAATGACATTGCCTACAAGCTGCTTTGAAATTGCAAAACCAAAATGGTTTTATCCAAAAATTATACTGATTAATGTCTTGAAATTAAAAATAAGAAGAGAAATTAAGTCCAGTCAGAGAGGATTGGTTTCCTTGTTTTTTGCAGTCATATTTTCTCTTGCATTGTTTGGTTGTCCTAATGTTAACCAACTACTTCTATCAATTAAAATTTTCAGATGCTTTCTTGTTGGCTGTAACAATCTACAACTGCATAATCACTCAGTTTACCAGATAGAAGTGGAAATACTGATTGATCACTCTTCAACACTTACTGGTGTCCTGGTGATAATGTGAAGCTTGAAAGCAGAGAAAACTCACCTGCTAAGCTTTCCTAATGTGTTAGCCATTGTCGATGTAAAACTTGACACAATTGAAAAAGCATTAAGTGCCCTTACTTTAAAAGCATCCTATTTGTATAAAACGTTCCTTATAAAGAAGCAATCTGACTTAAAGGTAGATTTCTATCCTGGACCTAGGTGTTGGACATGCCATAGAATCATAGAACAATTTGGGTTGGAAAAGACCTTTAGTATGATAAAGTCTAACTATTAAACTAACACTGCCAAGTTCACCACTAAGCCATGTCCCTAAGCACCGTGTTTACAGGTATTTTAAATACCTCCAGGACTGGTGACTGAAGCACTTCCCTGGACAGCCTGTTGTTGAGGAATACTCTGGGTCCAGGTAGCTCGGCTCACAAGCTGCAGATTGAGACATAGATTGAGCTCTTGGTGGGAGCTGGTTGTGAACTGCCAACCTTTGGGATAACAAAGAGCATGAAGGAGGGTGTCATCAGTCAGGGGAATGGACACTGAGAGACACCACAGGAGCCAGGAATCTCCAACCTTTTGGATAACAAAGGAGATGGGGCTGGTGATGGCAGTGAGGTGGATGGAACAAAGGTGGGGGAAAGGAGCTGAAGGAGCCTAAGGCTCCAGAGGAAGAGGGAGACTTGCCTGCTTATGGACTCTGAGGGTATAAAAACCCAGAGGTTCCTTGGTTGAGGTCCTCCTTGGGGACACTGGCTTGGGCTGTTCCTGTGCTACTGTGCAGTGAATAAATGACTTTATGGAATGAGACGTATGGAAAGTCACGCTATGAAAAGCCAGAGTCCATAAAGGAGACAGAGGAGTCCTGCAATTTTATTTGAATCAAGGGAGACATTCCAGTAGGGCATATGCCCACGGGGTTTTCTCTTTCAAGGTTTTGGAGGACACAGCCTCCTTTTATCCTAAAGTCCCAGCCACACATTGCCCTCTCTTCCTTTCCCCATTGGCTGAGGTGCTAGGAAGGTATAGCCTGTCATATACCCCTCCCTTGAACCTGTCATTTTCCCCCAAAGTTCAGAAACTCAGGCTTGTGTGGACCTGTTGTCTGTTTCAGGAGTCAAACTGTCTGGGATCTATTACAAACTGGTGTCTTGAATTTGGTAGAGACATTAAGAACCATTTCAAAGACATTAACATCCATACCTTCACCCATGAAATGGTTTGTAAAGATATTAGAACACAACTTTCCTATCAGAGACATCTGAGACTCTGCCACAGGAAACTTGGGGTTGAACCTGCAAGGAAACCTGGTCTGACTGTGTGAGTGGGGTGTGTGGGGAGCCAAGCAGGGATCCATCAGTTACTGCAGCCACCCACTGCAAAGGGGCTTTGGACCCGGTGAAGTCTCTGGTGGTGGAAGTGTGACTGCCAGGGGATCTCATGAATGGTCAAACTGAGAAGTTTCCATAATGCTGTTCTAATGCTTAACACCCCTTTTGGTAAGTAAAAGACTTTCATTTGCCTGTAAAGACATTGCCTTTGAAATGACAATTTTAGGCTTATTTTTCTTACTTTGTTAATGTCCTGGAAGCTGGGAGCTAGTTGTTGGCTTTGCACCTGTGGATGGAATACCTCAGTCACCACCATCTCAGCTCATCTGTTCTCACCATCACATGTGGGACATGACTGACATCACCTTGTCACCCACACCACCCACTGACAACCTCCTCCAGGGAAAGCAGCAGAGCAGCTAGCATCCATCTCAGCCTCTACAGCCAGGCACATGGATTATTTAGGATGATGTGTCATCAGGACATTGTTTATTTTTATGCCTCATTACTTCTTTCCTACGAGAATGTGATCCATTCCTTACCTCTGGCAAAACACCTGTGTAACTGAAGTAAAGTATCCTAAAGCTTTCTTACCTATAACTTTCAGCTAACCGTTCTTTAGATAAAGGTCCACACATGTGGTTGTGGAAGACTGTCAACACTGATATATTGTCCAGAAAGTTCATTGTTGAGTGAACAAGACATGTTCTTTATCCCAGGAGCTGTGTACAGTTTCCTCAGGTCTTACCAGTTCAGTAAACAACAGATTAGTCGATTAGTTTTAGTAGTTTTAGTGCAAATAATTTTTTTATATCCCTTTTTCCTCATTTTTTGTTTTGTTGTTTTGTTTATTGCTTGTTTTTCCCTCTGAATCCTTTATAACATTTAAACACATTGCTTTAAGTCTTGGTATCCAGTTCAGATACTAAAGTCTCGCTAGAAGGACAATATTCACTGGTCTAGCAAAAAGATAGATCCTCATTTTAGTTTGAGGTTATGCTCATCCAGCCTAATCTTCTATGATAGATAAACCACTGAGTTTTCCCCTCTAATACCTGCCTGCTGCCCAGAAACTTGTACTTAGACACACAAAGTCTGTGTAAGAAAAGTTGCACATAGTTTTTTTTTTACCTCTGTTTCCTCTGCTTATCTCAAAACCAGCTGGGTCTAGAAACTTACATGTTTATTTCCTTAACTAAGCCCAAAAGTGAACTGTGCACACAGGTGTATATTATGTGGCTAATTTAAAATGTATTTACTAAGAAAAAGAAATTAACTTCTGGATGCTATGCAAAATCCCTAAAAAGATAATGGCTTTAATGAAGAGCTCTTGACAGCCTGCAGGATTCACAATCTCTTCTCTCAGAATCCCAGCAGATCATGTTAGCACACGTGCTTCTGTGGAAAACCACACCAGTGTCCAGAAAGGAGACAGAGGAGTCCTGCAACTTAATTCAAATAAAGCGAGAGAGTCTTCTGGGGCATACCACTCTGGGGTTTCTCTAGATGTTGGTGGGGACACAGCCTCCTTTTATCTTCAACTCCTGGCCCATGTTGCCCTCTTCCTTTCCCCACTGGTTGAGGTACTAGGAAGGTACAGCCTTCCCAAACCGCCTACCACGTATTCCCCCATAGTACATGTCATGGTCAAGTTCAGAAGTTCAGGCTATCTGGGTTCTGCAACAGAGTTGATGCTGACCCATTTGTCTATTACCCTAAAGTCCAGGAGTCAAACTCTCTGGGTTCTGTTACAAACTTGGAGCTTGAGGTTAGTAGAGACATGAAGGCCCATTTCAAATACCAAGTTTTTTGTAAAGACATTAGCACACATCTTTTCCTATCATGCCCAATTGTTCGCTATTTAGCCAGCACCAATCCTTATTACTCAGTATTTCTCTCTGCTTTGTGCTCACAAACATGTCTCCCAAGACAGCGTATTTCAAAGGATTTAACAGTTGGCCTCACTTCCTAAATTCCCTGACATTTCAAATTTTGGCAAGCACTTCGCTTAAAACTTGAACAAGTGTAAGTACCTTGGTTTAGATGGTGTTGATCCAAATCTTTTTGTAAGGTCTTAACAATTACTAGAGTAGAAATAACAGTAGCAGTTTGCCTCCAGGCATTTATTCAGCAAAACATTTGCAAGTTTATTATTTTCTATATGTTTATCTGCATTCATAACAGTACTTGGAGTTTGTGTATCTTATGGAAAAGAACTCACTTTTTTTGTTGTTGTTGTTTGTTTGTTTGTTTGTGATGCAGGTTGCAAAAGGGAAAAGTCTGTAAGGTGTATTTATCCATATCCACATAAAATCACATCACATCAGAGTAATAGTTGATCTAGCGCTCAGTGTGACATGTTGCTCATCTATCTGACCAAGGATGTTTTGGAAGGAAATACAAGGAAACCGGTAATGGAAAAATCTCTCCATGCAGAAATTTTTCTCATTTCAGCTACATACCTCAAAGCATGAGTGTCTATTCATTTTAAAGGTAACCATGCATTTTCTCATGGTTCAGGTAGAAAGCTAGTTTTGCCAGTTTATCCTGCATACTGTACAAATTTTTCACTTTGAAAATCAGCATCTTGTGTAAATGTTTATTTCTGAATTGTGCTGAAGGTATTTCAAGTTCTGAATTAAACAAGAGGCATCAAGTTAAAAAAGAACCAGGAAAACAGGTCTAAATTTCTTCACAAATATCTTAGGTTTCAATAGAAATCTGAGTATTACTGCTTTTATTGTTTTCTATAAAGTCTTAAATATTAATCCAAACTCATGTACAATGTGAGAAGTAAATATTTAAATCTTGGTCTCAGTTATGTAATTTTGGTTCTGATTTGCATTGTGAAAATCTATTGCAATGAAGATTTACTCCACTTAAGGGTGTGTACTTACTGCAAATAAGTTTAGCACCATTATTCTAAATTCTGATTCATTAGTGAAAGGAAGTAGGTAACATACGTGTTGATCTCAGGTAGGGTGAGCCAAAAGTGACAGGCCTCTTTAATTGAGCTTTTATTTAGATACCTAAACTTAGATGTGTTCATTCAGGGTGTTTGTTTCCTTTGTTGAAATTTGATATATTCTGATACAAATAAATGGGATTCATGATAAATTCAAGATCCGATATTAAAATATTATAAATAAACTGATCTGCACGTATGTCTTAGAGAATTTCCCCGACTTGAGTTTAAGAGAAATCTAGGTCTCCTCTAAAAAGATTTCATAGGTTTGTTAGTTTATGTTGCTCTTTAACACCGCTGCTCTTTGTTTAGGCAGCTAATGGACTGCTTCCCTTGACTTTAAAACTGGTAGTCATCTTACTTCTTTTTTGATGTTTCAATCCAAACATCATATGAGAGTGTTTGGAGAAGAAACTTGAGCTCATCTGGGTCTTGAGCTGGCTGAAGACTGTGGCTAGACAAGATGTGAGACTCTGCCTTCCTTTGAGATGTGCTAATATCAGTCCTCTTCCCATCCTGTGTACCACACTGCATCAAACAGCAGGATGTACTGGCTCCCTCTCTGCAATTTCTTGTCTTACTGCAAATTACTTAAAGGTAAAATCACTATCCAGTCGCTACACAGACACACAGAATACACATGTGCACTTGTCCACTCTTTTCCATTTAGTACTAGTTTTTGTTCTGTTTCTAAATCTGAGAAAATGGGGGATTTATGAATGAAAGAGAAAATGAAAAATCTCCTTCCTTTTCCCAGGATGTCTGAAATTCAATGCGTGTTTATTTGAGATGAAGGGAAGGGATTTTCTCAGATGAAAGCAAAATGTTTTAGTGTTGCTCCAATCCCATGGTTTGAGATAAAATTATCTCTTTTGCTTTTTTGTACAGACATACCGGTGGCTATACCTAAAAGAACAAAGAATGAGAAAGATCCCACTATAAGCCATTCACTTAACAGTTGGACTCAAGGACCGTTGTGGGTCCCTTCCAACTCAGAATATTTACATGGTGTGCAAACTGATCTACAATTTTTGTACTTCTACCTGGTTTTAGTTTATCTTTTTTCATGTTTCTTTTACAGAAACTCTTGCTTACTAAAAATTGAAGGTGATTTACCAGGACAACTATACTGAATTTAATTTGAATTCATATTGACCACAGTTTTATTTTTGGTTGAGCAAAATTAAACTTACATCATCTGGCTCAGGATCCAGGGCTCTTTAATGTTACATGCTAATAAAAAAAAAAGAGTTATTTCTCAGTTTGAAGTGATTCGATGGAGATTAGAGTGTGTTGAAATGTGCTAGAGACTTTTCTGACTCATAATGTTTGTTTTGTACATACTTTGTTCTCTAAAGGTTTTATCTAAAAGTTGATGAGGTCTGCACTAAACTCTGCAGCTGAATAGACAGATGCTTATAATTCTGCAAGAAGATCAATAAAATAAATAATGATAATAAGGATGATAATAACAGTAATAACAACAGTAGCTCATAGCTGGCTCTGAACAAAACCTGGACCTTCACAACTTTGTGGATTACCAGCTCAGATACCAGAATTGGACCTCCTTGTATTCTTGTCCTCATTGGCTAACAGTTACCTTTTCTAAAACAAAGAAATGCATAGACATAATCACTTTCTTGTGCATAATTCTGTAAGAGCATATTAAAATAACATATTGTAATAACATATATGTCTGTGTATATTCCTGTGCAACCATTAAGAATTTCTTGGATACATGTATGAGACAGATAAAAATGTAAGTATGATCTTAGAAACATATGGTAATGAGAACTGGAGAAGCAAGCTTCGTCCTTCCTTCCTTCCTTCCTTCCTTCCTTCCTTCCTTCCTTCCTTCCTTCCTTCCTTCCTTCCTTCCTTC
>VXAC01006908.1:136818-149356 GCA_013399225.1 Rhipidura dahli | reverse complement strand
CAAACATACGTTAATGAGAACTGGCGACCCTAGCTTCTTCCTTCCTTCCTTCCTTCCTTCTCTCTCTGCATTCTGAATATGATAACTAACAGATTTGGAAATAGATTTCTAATTTAATATGAATTTCTTTATTTTCCAAGTCTCCGTTAATACAAAAAACCCAGATATATCATTCTCATGAAAATATTTTAAGAGATAAAGTAATATATAAATGCATTTAGACTGAAATGCATCCATATGGATGACAACAACTGTAAAATGAATAGATTCACTTTTGTCAACAATCTTACAATTTCTATTCATGAATAACTTATGTTCCATTTATGCTCAATTTCTGCCTAAGTTCCACTGGAAAGTTATACAACACATCTTTTGCATATAAATTGTGCTAGAAAAAAACCCCACACATAGTCCAAAGCTGAAAAAAAAATTATAACTGGGGATATCCCAAATATTCATGAGCAGCCTGTTTCATCTGACGACTGAAAAACTAAATCAATTGTATGGTGTTCAGACCAATGACCCTGCAATGTTTTTCACTGGACTGGCGGGAGCTTCATTAGGATTTAGCATCTATTGTAACTTGGAAGATAAATGATAAACTAGAAAAAATGAAAACATGCTGTTCCTTATTTGTGCTGTTGCCTTCTTGTGGGAATGATAACCCCCAAAATAAAACAAATGATAACTACATGCTTTATAGTTTTAACAGTAAGGTTAATTTAAAAAAAACCCAAGTTAATCTTTGTTAGCTATCATAGGAAATAGCTGAAGAAAAAACAGAGCTGAGAAAAGGAAGAAAAGAAGAAAGAACTGCAAATTACCAAGGAACAACCAGAACACAGATAGCAGAAAAACACTTATGGCTAATTGTGCAGAGACAATGAGAGGAAGGGAAGAAAAAAGCTACAAAAAAGAAATCAAGGAATAGAAACACTTACAGACAAAATCCTAATATGCTAGTAGATACTAAAAAGATAATGCTTTCCTGTACTAAATAACAGCTAGCAGCATTGCAATTCACATTCGGAAATAGGACAGGTTTATCATGACAAAATATTGCTGCCACACATGCAGAAGGTTGGGCTGCTTTTCTCCCCGAGAACTGAATAAGGTGATGTTATTCCCCATATTGTTTACTTTTTCTATCATCTTCTTTTTGTTCACAGCTAGAATATGAAGCTGTCTTGTGCAATCATACTCTAATAACATTTTTCTAACCATTTTCTGAGGTGAAAAAAGACCTTAATTTTAGATTTTTTTTGGTAGAATAAATAGCGTGTATTTGTCCCTAATCATTTTCAGAGTGAAATGAGATGTTAAAACTGCATTTCTGTCTGATATGATATAGTATGCTGTGTTCTGTATGACACTTAATTGCACTATGTACTTTGCAACACAAAAGTGTTAGCAATTGTTTAAATAGAAACAGGACAGTAATTAGTGTATGCCAGTGAAACCTGTAGCTTTGCAGTAAAATCGATGTAATTTTTTCTAGCATGTACTTGTATTACTCATAAATGCATCATTTGGGATTGCCTAAAAGAACCTATGAGTCTAATCATCTTTATCATATGTTAACAAGAAAAAATAGCAGAATCTCACACTCAGATCTTGCTCTCCTTTCAGAGCAATGTCTTAAGGTTGTAAGGAAAAAGCAAAATCACAAGTCTCAAAAAAGCAGAAGCCAGTCTAGGGAAAGTGGATAGAAGACTAATCATTGACCTTTTGAGTCAGAAGATTGAATGCAAAAAAATCCATAAAACCCCAACAAAACAAACACCCCACCCCCACCCCCAAACCAAAAATAACCACACACAAAACAAACAAATAAACAAAAAAATAGCCACACAGACATTATTTCTGTATGTCAAAGTAATTACAAAAATCCATGCAGGGTGATTTAAAGTCAAGGCAGTAAAGGCAGTAAAAGTAAAGGCAGGGCCAGCTTCAGTTTTTTGTAGTGGAGTACCAGTCCTGTGCTGCTGAGGATAACAGCTCACAGCATCACCTGCATAAGTGGTTCTGTCTGGATATAATCCTTCATCCAAGAATGTGGAAGCCCCAGAAGGAAGCTGCAGAAGGCTCTAAGGCCAAGATGGGCTGGGCTGAGCTGAGCTTGACTGGTCTGGCAGACATGCTCCTGGAACTCCATATTCTTTGCTGGTTATTTGCAGATAACTGGGTAATTTACAGATCTTTTTGCATAGGCCAAGCTGTATAAAGCTGCCAGATCTGCATGACTGATAGAGAAATTGTGCTGGTTTTGTCTGAAAGAAGAGTCAGTTTTGTTCACAGTAGACACTGCGGGGCTGTCTTGGATTTGTGCTGCAAATAGGGTTGATTAACAGAGGGATGTTGTCTTTTTTGCTGAGCAGCATTTACAGAGCACCGAGGTCTTTTCTGCCTCTCCCCCCATCCCACCATCAAGAAGTCTGGGGATACACAAGGAGCTGAGAGGGGATGCAGTCGGGACAGCTGACCCCAATTGATCCAAGGATTATCCCAGACCGTGTGACATCATGCTCAGCATATAAAGCTGGGGGAAGAAGGAGGGAACATCCAAAGTAACAGCATTTGTCTTCCCAAGTTACTGTTGCATGTGATGGAGCCCTTCTTTCTTAGGGAGGGCTGAACACCTGCCCCCCACCATGGGAAGTGGTGAATTAATTCCTTGCTTTGTTTTTCTTGTATGTGAGGCTTTTACTTTACCTTTTAAACTGCTTATATCTCACCCCATGAATCTTTTCACTTTTACTCATCTGATTCTCATCCCCACCTGACCCACAGGGAGGGAGTGAGTGGCTGTGGTGCTTTGTTGCTGGCTGGGGTTAAACAACAGAAATATATGCTTTTTTGAATATCCTGGTGCTTCTTTGAAAGACTTGTAAGAAGTCTTTTTTTTTGAAAGGACTGTGTCAAAACAGCTGATACTGTGATTTATTTTACTGTGTTTACTGAGATTTTTGTATATATAATGGCTGAACTTGAGTGAACATACTTTTAACCATTTTAGCCAAAGGGGGTCAAGGTAAAGTTTATATTACTGTAAAGATAGCCACAGTCATGTCTCTTTCTTTTTACTAATATCAGGTAGGTTATGTTATTTTAATATTACAAAATTATAAAACATACAGAGAAGCATGCAGAGAAGTCGTATTTCAGCCCTAATTTAATTTGTATTTTCATTATCTATAAAAGATTTAAAAATAAAAAAGTATCAACAGTGTTAACTGAACTCACAACAAGTGTAAGCCATGCTTTAATTATGCTTATGAGGGGATGGTTTAGTTTTACAAAGTTGTATTCAGTGCCATGAATATTTTCCCTAAAGCAGAGAAGTCCATTTCTCATATAGATCATTGTTGGGTGCCTTGATAAGAGATGGCAAATAAAGATGCTATCTTATCTTCTACATTTTTACCTACACCATAGCATTTGTGAGATTTCTGATGGGAAACTCAGAATAAGGATTAACTGAAATGGTAATTTAGCTCATGCTAAGGTAATATTTTCATAGTTTGAAATAAGATTTTAAAAAGAGATATTGCTTGGAATAGGCATAATGGAATAAAAGCAGAAAAAAATCTCTTCTTGCAGAGAAAAATAACAAGTAATTTTTTTGCACAATAAAAAATTCTAAATTCCTCTAAAATAATATTGTGAATTATTGCAGAAACGACATTTAAATAACTTTTTATTTGGATTGCAATGCTGGCATTTATAAAGAGTCTAGAGTACTGCAAAATTTTATTCTTGATTTCTGTCTGCTTTGGGGACTTCAAGTCTTCTAAACATACAAAAGGAAAATATTTAAAAGCTTTATTCTCTGAAGGTATGGAAGTAAAGTATTTCAGCACCGCTAGTAGGAATTATAGGGTTTATAAAAGAAAAGAAACAGAGGAATCTTCAAAAGGAAAATATAGATTTCATGGGGCATCTGTTTAGCCTACTCTAGTTAAAAATGGCATTCAGCTGTAAAATATCAATATGTCAGGCACATTACTAATATAATTTTTATGACAGCATAACATATTGTGAGGACATTATCCTTTTCTGTCTTTGGCCCCATTCAGATGATTGTCCTATTCACAGATCCTCTTTCAATTGACAATTTTTTGGTGAAAAACTAAAGCCTTTATACCAGCAATTTAGCATCTTTGCCTTATATTTGTAATTAACAACTGACTGTTAAGTATTCTATGAAACTACTTGTATCGCAGTGTAACCCAAAGGGTAGCATGCACTACAGGGGACTTTTGTGATCCCAGAATTTGTGTGTCACTGCTGCCTGTAGGAATTTAGACTGCAGAACACAGTGGACTAATGAGAATATTTGAGATACATATTGTATATAAGTATGATTTAGTACAGGCAGGAAGAAGTAAATCATCTAAAATTCATTTCACTAAAAAATTTAATTGTACTTCCATGTATGCAGCCCACCACATTTATGCAACAATCTCAGTATTAATAACAGCAATATGTATTCTTGCCCAGGTAACACAAATGTAAGTTTAACTTTTTTTCTTCCTAGGATTCCAGCTTCATGTCTCCCATAATTCCTTCAAATCACTCATTCATTTTCTTGTTGGCACTTCTCTGTCTTTCCAGAATGTCTTTGTATCTGAGAGTACAAAACTTCAGCATAAAAAGAAGGCAGCCAAGCCTGCCCTCTCTGTGTTTCTATGATAGTAGGTTTTCTTTGGTGCTCAAATGTGGTGGGCATCTGTCAGTGACAACTACTAAGGAAACAACCATACTGGTATCCTCACTTGGTCAACCTTCCGTCTTGTCTTGTTCATATAAACTGGGCAGCACTAAGTACCCCAGCAGAATTCCACAACATAGTTGAAAATCTCCTTGCCTACTGAGCCAGGACTGCCTTTCCACGGCATAATGAAGTGGTATGAGCAGATACCAAGCACTCATGTCTTGAGATTTGAGTCTCTCAAGCACCACTGCTCCCACTGTTCCAGTTTTCTCTGTAACATTACAAGGTGATGTTCATTACCTAATTAGGGAGTTACTCCTTCCAAATTCAGTTTGGAGGTCTTCCTCTGCCTAATGTTTTCACTACAAATTTTATCCTGTAAAAAAAAAGCAGAGAGATATTTTTTTTCTATCTCCTCTTTGAGGTTCTCCACTGATACTGTGAGTCCATTCATGGCAAAGTGCAATAATGTTGTTAACCAGAACAAATCATTCTACTCTAATGTTTTATTACATGCAGGCAGCATTATAGAAGTAGCTCTTTTTTAGAAAAGACAGGGGATAACAAATATTAAAGAACTGAAAATCATCGGCAAGAAAAATCTACATTTTAGTTTCAGTTGTCTCTCAGTTTTTACCTAGACTCAGTTTTTACCAGACCAGCAGACTGAGAAACTCAAAAATTCTTACCATCTTCCTTTTTCATTCTTCTCTCCTCACAAACAATCATTGCTGGTAGACTTGCTAATTTCCATTTTAATGATTTTTAAAAAACATCAAAGGAAAATTTCATTTAAAACAGTCTATTGTTTCACTGCTGTGGTAGGTTGACCTTGTCAGTTGCCAGATGCCCAAACAGCTGCTCTCTCACTCCCACTCCTCAACAGGACAGAGAAAGAAAATAAGACGAGAAAGCCCATGGACTGAGATAAAAACAGGGAAACAAAATAAACTGGTGAAAAGATAATTTAATGCATTGCCAATTAAAATAGATTTAGATAGTGAGAAACAAAGATAAAAGCTAAAAACCTCTTCTTCCATCTTTTCTTTCTCCCATGTTCAACTTCACTCCTTCTTTTCTGATTCCTCTATGTCCTCCTCTGAAGAAGAAAGAGAAGGACTAAAAAACAGACAACAAACAAGAAAAACTAAAATTGTTTTCTCTGTAAATTCTCAGGGATTATTCTGAAATAATCTCAGGAGTTTCAAATACTGTTGGATAATTATCCTGGTAGAGTTTTATTGCTCACATTGAGTCCATGAATTACCTTGAGTGCTGTTCCTGGGAAATGCTGCATTGTCCATATCCCTTGGTTGGAAACCAGGCACTTCCACAGTTATTTCTAAACCACATATGGTTCATAAATTTTCCAGTTCTGGCTTCATTTTTTCTTCTTTCCTTCTGAATCCGTGATAAATAAATAAAAAAATAAATGATGTACAGGCATTATATCAAAGATATACTACACAATCTAAAAATCTAATAACTGAAAGTAGCTTCCCTAGAAATTAAAGATCCAGCAAAGTTTTATCAAAATTATTGTTGTATTGGGAAAAGTTTGTTTTGAAAAATGTATTTAAAAAAAAAATCAAAGCATTTATTAGGAGCTTCTCATTTTCCTTTTACAGGGATATAATAGAGAAATATTGAATCAATTTAATCTTTATATACAAATATATTGATTTCACAACTATTGCACCATGGCCAGTGTCTGATAGCAGAAAAAATATTCTATGTGAATTAAAACAAACTATGTATTTAACATTAGAACTTTTCTACTCCATATTTTAACATATTAATTCAAGATCCTCAAATTGGCAGCTATTCAAGTACCTTACATCTATTAAAAAAACTAATAAACTTGTCATGAAACATTACATTGAGAAGTGATGTAGAGGTATAACACACCACTTATTTTCAGAAAGAATTGATAGAAATTAAAAATAGGTAAATCCTTAGCAAAAGAAAGTATACAGAAAATTTGTAAAATTTCAGTATTGAATGTTCCTAGTCCTGTATTGATTGCTCAAATTTATAATTAGTCCTCAATAACTTCAGCAGAAGTTTGATTTCACAGTTGTGGTTTAGGATGGTATTCTCCAATTCTGTATTCACACTGAAATCTCTCCACACCAAATACTGATTGCTCATTTCCCCCTGCTCCTCCTCTTTTCCTCCCACAGGATGGAGAGAAGAACTGGAGGCACAAAAGGTGAAGATCATGGGCTGAGATAAGAACAATTATGGGAACTACAATGAGACAAGAAAATGAACACCAACAGTAGTAATGACAGTGTAGAAGAAAAGAAATGATGTTGCTCACCCCACAAAAACCCTTGACAATACCTGACCATTCCCACTGCCCTGCTGCTCTGACCAGGAAGCAAGCCTTGCCTGTCCCCACAGGATGATGTGAGGTGGTATAAAATAACCTCCAGGTCCTACACATGCCTTGCCTACAGCAAGAATTGACCCTGTTCTGGCTGGATCCAGGACAACAGTCTTCCTACTTGTCTGTACTCACCCTAGGTAAATGAACTTTTGGTTTTTTAGTGGAACTGTCAGGTGTATCACAAAGCCAGGAATAAAACTCATGACAGCTGATACTGAAAGTAGATAAGGACATAACTAGATAACAAAGTAGATGATGGAAGAGAAGTTATATTTAATTTCTACAGACATGCAAATATCAAGGCTACCACACATGGCAGAGAGAGTTGGGGTTGTGCAGCACAGAGAAGAGAAGACACTGGGAAGAACTTATAGCACCTGTCCAGTACCTAAAGAGGGTTACAGGAAAGCTGGAGAGGGACTTTGTACAAGGGCATGTAATGATGGGACAGGGGTGAATGGCTTCAAACTCAAAGATTGTCAATTTAAATTAGATATTAGGAAGAAATTCTTCACTGGGAATGAGGTGAGGCACTGGCACAGGTTGCTCAGAGAAGTGGACGCCCCAAATATTGAAGGGTTTGAAGTCAGGTTGAACAGGGCTTTAAGGAATCTGGTCTAGTGATAGATGTCCCTGCTAATGGCAGGGTAGCTGGAACAAGGTGATCTGTAAGGTTCCTTCCCACCTAGGCCATTCTATGATTTTGTGTTTCTATTATTTCATTACAGTTCACATGTAGTTGAATTCAAACTGAAGATACAGAGGGAATGCAATAGAGAGCTGAGGAGACAGTACCTTCTGGAGTTCATATATTTTTAAAGAATTTAAAAGCAAAGACATGTCTAAATCCACTAGGAATAGGTTCTTGGGGATCAAAAAAGAAATGCCACAGCACCTCTCACTCATCTCTGTGTGAGGAGAGAGGGGTGCTGTTGCATCCACTGGCAAAGCAAGACCCCTGTCGTATTTTTATTCTGTCTGAATCTTTGAAATCAGTAAATGCTAAATAAGAAAAATCAACAAAAACTCTGGATGGTATTCTAAGAGTCTGCATAGTACATGTGCTTTACAGAAAAAAATGTATTTAAAGAATTCACATTAAAATTATAGTAAATAAATAACTGAAATAATTACTCTGTACATTTCCTTCTCTCATGGCATTAAAAAAGGTACCTTAAAATATGATCATTTAGCAAAAAAATAGAAAATATAGTTTGAAAATGTCATCACCTCTGCATGTCCTGTCCATACAAAGCATGGCTACTGTAGACAGTATATTTTCTATTGTATAGACGAAT
This sequence comes from Rhipidura dahli, assembly GCA_013399225.1. Taxonomy (NCBI): domain Eukaryota; kingdom Metazoa; phylum Chordata; class Aves; order Passeriformes; family Rhipiduridae; genus Rhipidura; species Rhipidura dahli. The sequence continues at coordinate 140,952 of VXAC01006908.1, read as the reverse complement.
TTCCTAGACAACTGATGCTAGTCCTTTTGTTATGTCTATCAATTCACTGACAACCCTGGACTGTTCTAAAAAACAGTGTAATCCTTTTTTTCTTCCATTTTCATGCATTTTTTTTTTGTATTTAGATACTAAGAAAGAAAGGAATAATTTAAGAATGTCTCAAAGAAGCCGAAAGAATAAGCTCGCGACATACCTTTCAGATATAATATTTAATCAAAGATGCCATTTATATTTTTATTTTCACTTCTTCTTTTAAAAATGTGATTTTTGTTTCTATTTGGCAAAGTTTCATTCCATGTATTTACCCTTGATACTGGAACACTGGATGAATTATATTTTTGAATAAGGATGGATGCTGCTCTTACTTGTGTGTAGAAGCAAAGGTAGAAACGTTTTTTTGGCACTTCTGAAAGCAGAGGACATCTATTCCCCTAACAAAGAAATAATTCAATTTTGAGAGTTACAATATTGTTAAACATTTATTCATGAGAGAAATGATAACATGATCTAAGCAAGTTACTAAAACATTGGAATTTGTATGTTAAGAAGTGGACAGAATTGCTTATCATTGGAAACACTTGAGGTAAGTTTAATTTAGAAATGTTGTTCTGTTGATAGACAATTTACACTTTTGAAAAATTATCATGTTTTTATGTGCTAAATAAGATGCAAAAAGTTTAAAAAGTGGAAAAATCATATGTGCATATTATACCAAACATTTCATAATATCCCTCTAAGCTGTGGAAAATGTAGTATTGATTCCAGCAGTATATTTCATTCAGGTATTAATATGATTCAGTGCATGGCAAAGCAAGATTGTAGCTGAAGATACAGTGAACTACCAGAAGTTATTTTGGTGGTGACAGAAAGAATACCATGCTGACTGTGTATTTCTTATTCAATGTGCTCTAGTAGTCGATGGGAAATCTAACCTATCTGTATGAATTCCCTAGTGCAGAAATCAGGATATCAATTCATTTTCTTCTTGTTTGTTTCTTCTCTCTCTGGGAGAAGCAGTCTCACAAGCTTTACTTCAAATCTATAAATATAAAATTTTGAAGGGGCCCTGACTTAACACAGTTACCATGAAAGCCAGTCATGTCCTATTAATTATGTTGGTTTGCACTGAAGACATACTTTGAACTCTATTTGTCTTTCTTTCCCTTTCATCTGTGGCAATGATAATTCATTAAATCCTATCCACTGAATTAAACAAAATACCTTTGAGTTTGATAACTCAAATATCTGAAACCCAACATGTTAATGCACCAGTAATTTGTTTTTTCTTAGCAGTGTACTCTTGAATGCAAATATTTACTTAGGAGTCTGTAAAAAGTCAGAATAGAAAAGGTGAAAGTCCATTGTATATCGATATATTTTTCTTTTTTACTACTAAAACTGAAGGCATTCATTACTGTTGTAGCAGTGCAAGATATGCAAATCACTTGCAATTGCTTTGTGACAGATGGTAGAAATATTTAACACGCCTGCTTTGAGTTTGGTTTCTAAGTCCAATATATGTTGTTAAGAGATTGGAGGTGGGCCAGGGAGGAGGAAAGCGGCTTGTTTGTCTTGAAATAGCTGCTTCATTTGGGGTTGGTAGGGGCTCTTTGGAGGCAAAAGGAAACAGCTGTGTCTCTTAAATCTTTTGATAATGACAAGGCTTGGAGAATGTGAGAGTGGAGGTTTGGCAGCACAAATACACCCTGAAAGATCCTGCAATTTCCAGAGACACTCTTACAGCACAGAGTTAATTGATCTGTGAAGACACCTCTGAGGTGAGGGAGGGCAGAAAACTTTTTGCAAGGGCACTTGGTGAAGAGCACCAAATCCTGAAAGGCCCTAGGAGATGTTGGTCTGTTATTTCTGGAGTAAAATATTTCTTCTTCAGGAACCAGGAGCTTCCTTTGTTCTCCAGTCTTCAAACCTTTCTTTCTACAGATAGGCATTATCTCTGTGTAGTCTTACCCTGGGCTTGTGTATTATTTTAGTATTTCAGACACATGGTGGTGTGAGAAATAATAAACCCTCAGTCTCTCAGTCCCTTCTGATGTTTCCACTTTAAAAAAAAAAATGGCACAGGGGACAGGGGAGCAGTTGCAGTCAAAAATCTGCTGGACTTGGGCTGCAGACACAAAATTCCAGACTTTTTCTTTCTATTAGTGACAATATTTGGGAAAAACAATAGATAAGCACATCACAGTAGCCATGAAACAAAACCTTTAGTGCAGACAAAAATATGATCTCATTCTGTTTTTATCCACAGGAGAATTTGCTAATGTAATTATAATATTTATTTGGGGAGGATAACCAAACCTGTTTCTCTCTCTTTGCAGATTTAACTGCTTCAATACAAACATGTTTGAAGAACATGTCTTCAGACTTGAGAATCTTTATAAATGTGCTATATACTCAATAGTAATGGGAATTTCAGGTTTCAAATATAGCAGCTGCTTTAACTTGGAGGAGGTAGACCTCACAGGGAAAACACAGAAGAAATTTTCCAAATATACATCCTTAACTCTTGTACAAATGTTTCTCTTTTAGGAAATTGCCTCAGCAAATAGTGCTGGAGAAAACAGTTTTGCTATAGGGCAAAAGAGACTTGCAAACTGAATGAAAAGATTAATTTTGCAACTTCATGGACTAAAGCATTAAGAAGGGAAAAAAATTGGGATGACAACTACACTACATATTTTCATGTTTAAGAGGGAAAATTATTCTGAACAGAGACGCCAATTCAAAGCCATGGCCATCCATTAGATTATTTAAGTCCTCAGCAGAAGTCTTGTGCACAATCTTACTGATCTCATCCTACTCATTTTCTCAAAGAAACTGGAAGTTAATGGTTTCCATATATATGGAATTGTCCTAAAAGAACTTAAAACTATGGGTGCTTGTTTCTTTGGTTTGTTTATGGTTTTCCAAGTGTTATTAATTTCCAGGAAAGGTTAACCCTTTCTGATCTAATTAATTATAAATCCTGTCTGCATCAAAGATAATAATCTTTATTGCTCTCACTGTCTTCATATAAATTCAATATCAATAATATGATCATAAGCACTAACATTTGCAACATGTAGTAATTGTTTTATAATTTATTATATTACTTCCCTGTACAGACAGAGAATGTAAATTTACAAGTGCAATAGCACATTTTGTTACTGGAAAAGCATTAATTATTCTCTTTCTTGTGAGGTGTTTGTACAGTTATAGTCAGGTTTTCCAAAGTTTTCATCATAATCCAAGTTTCAGGGATTTATAACTAGTATACCAAATTGCTGCAGTCTTGAACTTCACACAGGGTACACAGTCTTAGAGAGGGAGAGACGTTCATTTTGTCTTTTTGATATTGTTTTAGATATTATAGATATATTTGACAGTAACAGAATGCAGGTATATAACAAACTCAAGTTTAAAAAATTCCTATGGTTGTTCAGAGCAATGGAGAATTACTACCCTTTATTTTGACATCACCTGTAACGAAGCGAGCTTTTTGAGGCATACAGAGAATTTACTGTCCAGGGCAATGGAGACCTGTTTGTTTGGGATGATTGGAAGAAAAGGGTGAAAAAACTGAAGTCACAAATGCTCAGCAGGGAAAAGTAGGGCCTGGAACTTGCAAGCTGAAATTGCCTGCTGGAGGTTAACCCTTGGGTACTGTCCAAAAGGACAGTAAAAACATTATTTGGAGCCAGTGAAAGACTCAGCTGAAACACTGAGAGTCACTTAAGAAGCCAAGAACGTGGTCACTGCAGGCCATTGTCGTAGCTCATAAACAGGTCGATAGCAGTTGTGGTCACAAGATTGAGGCAGAATAAGCTTCTCTGTTCTAAAAGACATTTGGATAGAGAGAACTGTTTCAGTTTTTATGGCTGAAGTGTCATTGGAAATTCTGTGCCTAGATGAGAGACTTCTGGAAGGGTTTTCTTGCCATTTTTCCTAGACTTTTAATCTATTTTATTCCAAGTGTAACCTTGCACTAATAAAGTCATTTAATAGTGATACTGTGTAGGATCCAGTAACATTTACCAGTATATGCTAAAATTTATTAATCATCATTCAATGATATTTTATGGTGAATCTTTGTTCTTTTAAGTTCATAAATTGCCTTAGTTTCATAGAGGTTGTACT
>VXAC01006908.1:112845-136758 GCA_013399225.1 Rhipidura dahli | reverse complement strand
AAAAAAAAAAAAAAGTGGAGTGGGGGAATGTAGTTTAACCCATAAAAAAGACTCAGGTCTCAAAAATCCCTGAACTTCTACCAAAACTCAAACAAATTTCTTTTTCCACCCACACTTTTTGTCCTACTTAAGAAATTGCTATTATAACTCAACATAGTGTAGGTCATTGGACTCTAAGGCAGTCTACTTTCTTCTTTCTGTTTTGTTTTGGTTTTGTTTTGGGGGTTTATTTTCTAATAATTTATTTATTGCATTTATTTTGGAGGTTAATTCAATTTCTTTAACAGTCCTTTTGGGTCAAATAAGAGTAATGTTTTGTTCTCTTCTTCACTTGAAGTACAGTGATTTTTTTCTTGAGCTTACGGTATTGCCTCTGCCAACACCACAGTCAGCATTTAAATGCATGCATGTGCCAGGGACACAGTTCATAGTTCTAAGGATCAATAACACCCCTCCTCAGATATGGTAAGATTTCAATTTCATTTAAATAACCAATTAGATTTTTTTTCCTCCAAAATTTTTCTCAGTGAGAAGAAAGGCACTTCTAGGCTGTACCACATGTACTGTGCAACCACTATAAGCTTCCATGGGCAGTAAACCAAATACATTCAGATTTCTTGTGTATAAATCAAACTAATCTGCAGCCACAGCTCATCAATGCTGCCTGCCTGGGATGTTTCCCAGTGAACTGTAGTCTGGTTGCATTCTCTAACTTCATTAGCAGGAACTTCTCAGTGGCATCTCATGTACACATGAAGTAAAAGTCAGATGTCAGTGAGGCACTTTGCAGAGGTGAGATCACTGACTATGGATACAGAAAGTGAGAGGAGGCTGAACTGGCGGGGGGAAAATTCCCTTGATGCAGACCTTATGGTTTAACTAAAGCTACAGACTATTGAGAGAAACCTTAATTACTTCTCAAATAGTTCAAATGTTCAAACAAGACCAAGGGAGCTGCTGACATCCCAGCAATGCCCAGCTAAATACCATGAGCATTAGCACTGAATTGGTATTTGCAGAGCAATTGTGAGACCACAAGTGAAAAGAACTTGTACCTTTTAGAGCACAGCCATTTCTGTACAAAGAACTGTTATCTGATTAAATTTAGGAATATTGACAGGCTGTCCTGAATGAATTAGTTTAGAAATGTTTTTGGCTCACTTTATTTAAGGCACTTTGTCTTAGATCTCTGGCAGTCTGTTACAAAGGAAACCTTAACAGCAACTTCAGATGACTCGGAAGGCTCCATTTGAACAGGTGCTATTGAACACACCTTAAATTTTGTTAAGGGTCTCCATGCTCTAATTTGATGATGGAGCTGTGATACAGACTGCTCTCCAAGTTGAAAGCTTATTCATGGAACAACAGAAATGGAAATTTTAGTGTAAGTATACTGGAGGAACTTATATTTCTGGTTTTATAAATCTGTGGATTTGAGAGACTAAAAAGGAAATTAAAGGAGCTATTGCTTTCTTTCTTTGTCAATGATAAGTATTCAGGTGACTGAAATATGGCAGCATGGACTGGAAGTCAAACTAAGTCCTGCCAACTACAGTAGGAATTATAGAAATGAAAAAGTACAGAGATCTATTTATTTCCCTTAATTATCCATCTGGTGGTAAAATTCTGTTTTATTTTTGCTAATTCAAAATTAGTTAGTATGTGATGACAGTCTCAGGATTGTCATCACTTTTTCATATCCATCTATGTACTTGAATATACTTGAATCTATTTAAAATATTTAATTTGTTCTCAGACAAAATGCATGTGGGGATTTTTTCTCTCATTCTCTGTCCAGCTAAGTTTAAGGCCACATTTCAGTCATCTGAATCTGGCATCTTAACTTTTAAGATCTACTCATTGAAATTATCAGAAATAAGCAAGTGATGTGGTTGTGACATAAATCGTCATTCAATTAACTTACTATGATTCTGAGGAAATATTTTTAACATTTCATTCTTTTTCATAGTTAGCTCTTTATCCATGAACTCACAATTCTGGAGGAGGGAAGTATTTGTTTTTCTAAATAAAATCTGGTTCATTAACGTAGAGGTAAGTTTGCATTTGTCTTCTTGTTTGTATATAGAATACATAATTTTCATATTTTCTATTTTGGTGTTGAAAAAGAGGCACTTACAATTTTTTAATTTTAATTGTCTTTTTCAGGTTGACTGTATATGTAATATAAATGAACAGTGAAATATTGTTCAAAAATCTCTATCAATTCAAATCCCTTTGTTTAAAAATAATATATACTCAAAACTGAGATATTTAGTTCTTAAGGAAATAAAAATCATACTTTAAATATCTGGGTTTTTTTTTTCCTCTTTACTTGCAGACATGGATTCTACTTTAAGGTAAAGACAAACTATGGAAAGCTTAATTAACCCACTATGTGAATAACTACAACTACATGGCAATAATTTAAAAAAGAAATATTTACATTCATTTTTTGGCTGCAATTTCATCATTTTGTTAATTTAATGTAGATATAGATAAAAATCAATTACTTATTTATTTTTAATAATACTTCATGCAAGAGAAAACATGTATTTTGCATTACTTTTCTTAAAAAAGCCCCCAGAATTAAAAATACTGGAGCTTTTCTTTCCATAAGATCTCATTCAGTTCAGCTCTTGGCTTCGTGCTGTGAAGTACTTTTATCAATGACCAAAAAGAAATCATAAAATCATTACTGACAAAATTTGTAAATGGTTTGAAAATTGAGAGAGTAGTAAATAATAAAGAGGATATATTACTCCACAAATTTATCTGGATCATTTGACAAGCTGAACATAATCAAACAATATTTGGTTCAGTATAGCAGAAAGGGAAGTCATGCATTTAGATCCAAATAAATTAAATTGTATTTACAAGATGAAACACTCCAGCCTGGAAAACAGTGACACCTAGCAAGAGCTGGGCTAAGCTCTAGTCTACCTAAGCTGGAGATGAGCCCTGGAAATTCAGCCTGCACAGAATCAATCTTTAAACAAACACATCACCAAGTCACAACACCTGGTTTTCAGTTGTGCCTTATATTCAGATACAGAAACGGTGGAGCACTTTTATGGGTAGAGAGACAACTTTCTCACTGGAATACTCACCCAGAACTGCAAACATTATTTGAGGCTCTTTTTATTCCAAGGGGGATTGGATCTGTGGGCCTGACCAAGGGGCTATCAAGTATCTCAGGTGTGACTGAAAGTCATGAGCAAAGAATGAGATCTGAAATTATATGAGATGAGATTATCTTTGCTGAAAATTAAAGAATTAGTTTTCTGGTTCCAGATCTCATGATTTGCTCTGCTTTTTGTACAAGATATGAAATGCATTGAATTTTCAGACAATAAATTTTTAAATCCGGTGCTTAAACTTGTGGAATAAAGTTTGGGTGCTTTCTGGTGTTCTTCCTATCTGGGACATGGGAGAAACAGTCAAGGGCAGAGAGGCCATGGTTAGATTTTTTTTTTGTCTTTGATCTTGCTAGTGAACTGGAAAGACTTGAGAAGGAATGAGCAGATTCTGTGGGTCAAAATCAGTTTCTTGGACTGGTGTTGATAGCAGGGAATAACTGTCACAATCATGGATCCCTCTCTGAGGATCAAGAGCTGCTTAGAATAGTTGAGATTCAGCTGGTAAATGTGTACAGGGTCTTCCAAACTAACAAACATGCAGCAAGAGGCAGAAGGGCCATTGATCACTGTTTGTCTCTTCCTAAGAAAAGTAAATGTGTGCTGGCTTTAGAAAAGTACAGATTCTGGAAAGTGTGCTGGTCCTGCTACACAGGAAATTTCACTCAATAACAAACTGCCTCCTTCTCTCAGTGGAAGTTGCTCACTCTATAAAATTTTCCCTGTAGTTGTCTAAGGCAGCTTCAGAAACATAGGTGGTTTGAATTAATTTGAAAAATGAACTTCAATGAACTCATTTTGGCAAACTTTGCCTCTATGTCTGTGGGAGCTGTTTTCCAGAGAACAGCAATCTCAGAGTGAACATTTACCACAGAGACACATTAAAAAACCTCTCTTTCACTGTGAAGAAACATGAATAGCTAAGAAGTGTTTTAAATAGCTTAATTATATTAAATATTTTCTAGCAATACAAGTCTTTAATACATTTTTTTTTAAAAAACAGATCACTTCTGTGCAAACTACATATAATCTAACAGACAATAAAATATTTTTAATTTTTTAAAATGTGATAACTGTGAGTCCATTATTGAATTATTTGAAAAAGGAAGCTCAAAGGCTTGGCATTACCTAGCCTCCAAATCAACCTTCTGGTTGAATTCCAGTAGATTAATTCCATCCTTACATTTTATTATAATCTTTTCACAGGGGTAATCAGGAGCTAAAATGGCCTAATTAATTTAAATAGGACCAATTTAACACCACCACTGGTAAACAGAAATTTGGAAAATTTAGACATTATATTTGAAAAATCTAAAGTTGTGATTTCAGATTGAAAATTATAATTTATAGGTCAGCACTCTATGACAATGAAGATCAGATTGATAATATTATGCCCTGTTTTTTTGACTCTCTGAAAAAAAAGAAAAAAATATTCCTCTTCTATTCTGTTTTGTAATGTTTGCTCACTTGTGAGGTAATAAAAAACTAAAAAGACAATAAAATTTCCTGTTAAAGACATAGAAGAGTGTAAACCATTCACTATTATTTACCAGAAAGGACATTGAATCTCCTTTTCTCTATCCAAGACTTAGGCTTATTATGTCATACAGTAGTGATAAAATATTTTTTGAGGCATTGGGAGTAAAAACTTACAGCTGTTGCTGTAATTAACATTGATTATGCTATACATTGGGTAGATTTATATAAAGCCAAAGATAATTTAAATACTGAGATTTATTAATATTGCACTGATATTCAGCTCTATAAACCAGTGGATCTCCAAAGCTTTTAGTAAAACTTACTGAATTTTTCTGCCTAGGACTCTGGTCTTCATTCAGTGTGAAAGTCCATAAAGTTCCTCTTTAAAACAAAAAGAAAAAAAACCCTAACAAAATAATGCATCACACTGTATTTTTATGTTCTGCCCTTCATAATTTTTCATGGTTTTTAATTGTTTTCTTTTACTTTTTTTATAACACTATTTAAAAAAAAAAATAAACACTTCCCCACCAAAATAAATTTTAAGTAGTTTATTTTTGTGAGAATTAGACAGTAAATTATAAATATCATTTAAATATTTATAATGCTATAGAAATATAAAAATATTGTTAATATTTTAGACAAACCTAATTTATTTTTATAGCCATGACTAGCTATCTATATATAAGGCAAACTGTTCACATCAAAGTTAGATGCCATACTCCCCCTGACTGTGTCATACTCCTTTGAACTGAAATATTAAGCTGATCATACCTTTTCCTTTTTCCATTAAAATAAAATCTTTAAAAGTCATAACAGTTCAGATTTTACTTCTGCATTTCTTATTTTCTTTTGTTATTTTTTGCCTGAATTTTTTTGATGGCTTGAATATTTGTATATGCCCAGTACATATTAGTAAGATGATAATATTTTGATGCTGAATGGACCTTTGCACAGGTCCATGGGATAGATATTAATAAGAACTATGCAGGTAACTAAAGGTGTAGTGGTGCTTTTAAGTTACCTCTGAAACAAGGTAGTAATTTTGCTACAATTTCTGCAAATGTTCAAATAAAATAAATGTATGCCACATATTTAAAAACCATGAAAGCTAAAATCCATTCTTCTGGCAAACAGTACCTGTTTAGAAATATGTTTACCTTGAAATAAATCTTGGATAACTTATTTATACACCTCAAGGTCAAATAGTGTTTGAAGTGAAAATGGGAACTACGAGAGACTGAAGGGAAAGGAGTGAGATATAAACTTCTACATTTTTGTGCTTCTCTTGAACAGATTTTTTCTACAGGTAGCCTACAATTTCTGTGAATTAAGACATGAAATGGCCAAAGACACAGAGAACAGACTGTTAAAATACCATTGTAAATCCTGTAGAATAGATATTAGAACTATCCGTAGTGTTTTGTTCTTTTCATTTTTATTAGAAAAATTAAACTATGTGGAATGTTGGAAACTATCACTTATACCTGATTGGAATTCAACTAATAATTTCAGCCAAAATATTAGCAGTATTAGAGTTCAGGGTTTCAGAACATGCTGATATACTTTTTTTTCCAAAATTCTCTAACAAATAGTATAGAAACTCCATTTTATTTACCTTGCAAAGATGTCAGGGTTCTGTTTGCTTTAAGTATTTTTGATTTTCAGGTTCACTTACACTTGAGCAAAAAATACCCAAAACTGAGAAAAAGGAGTACAAAAATTAAACAAACTCTTTTATATTAAGTAGTAGGAGATGTTTAAAATACCTGTTCTAACATTTCTTTCCATTTGTGTACGGTCCAAACCCTGATATATATCATTTCTGTTCTCCTGGCCTTTTTCTGTGTTTTACAGGTCTTCAACATGGCCTGAACAATGAATTTTAAATGAATCCATGGTTTACACCACTCTATCCTGGAATCCAAACATTCAAACATTCAGACTTGTTGCTTGTTGTGAATGTTTATTACATGCTGTTTCTTTGCTACAGCCATATTGCATTACATCGCCAAAGATTTATAGGAAGATTTCTTTTTTAAGTATTCACAAATACTGCAGTTGTAATCACATTTGATTAGTTAGTTGAGTGCCAACTACTTTATGTGGGAACAACTGTATAATGTGAGAGCAATTATGTGATTAGTTTATTTCTTCTAAGCTTAAGCATTATCAAGAGGCCAAAAACTGCAAGTTATGAGATAATTTTTTTTCAGCTACTCTATATGTTGCCCCCATGTGACATTAACTATTTTACCATGTTGTTAAGCAATTGTGCTGAATTCTGAAATAGGAGCCAATTTTTTTGGAATGACAGTATTTTTTCTTGATGTATGCTGGCCTTGTCTAATATCTTATGTCTGTCTGTGCTGCAAGTGGTGCAGAGCCTTCTGAGTGTATCAGAGAAAGAGTTAGCTGCAGACCTATAATGAGTACAGTCACTTTAGCAGAGCTGCAGCAAGCCAATTCCTTCTATCTTTGAGATAATTTCTTATGGTGCTGTGTAAGGCTGACACTTCAATGCTGTTTCAGGATCTGAGCTAGCATCTCCCTATGACAGTGTGTCACTTCAGATAGAGGTTTAGGCTGGCTGAGAGCTGGTTAGGGGATTTCCAATGCTGTGTTACATTACGCAGTGTATTCATGACCATCAGTTTCATTAATATTTTATTTGGGCAATATGCATGCTGATACCCACTGGTGTCAGTGGAAGTTTTGGTAAAGACTTGAAAACACATTATATAAATACTGGTTTTAAGATCCCATAAAATATTCCTTCTTTTTTTTCTTCTTCTTTTTTTTTTTTTTTTACCTTTAAAATGTTACTAAACTAGGTAAAGAAAGGAAAAAAAAACCCAAGAGGATTGCACAAGTGATTCTCTGTGATTCTATGTCACTGTGTCTGAAAGTTATTACAAAAAAATAGCAGCTCCAGTTGAAGCATCGTAAAAATCAGACATTGTCAAAAGCTACGTTTGTGGGATCCTAATTATAACTAACTCTTAAAAAACCACAACATTTAGTTTTTGAGATGTGAGCTATTAAGAACTAGCTCAAAATTCCTTTTATATTATCACTAATTGGTTGATCACACCCTTCAGTTGAAAAAAAAATCCACCCCAGCTAGTTTTCTGTTCAGTTTTAGTGACAAACTAATACTTGAAGTACATATCAGACTGAAAATACCTTATTGATTTGAATTAACAAGGCTTGTACTATTTTCCCAGAATTTATAAATAACATGGACATGCTCTTTTGGGTCAATATAGAAACAATTTTGGTACAGTAAATGTTACAACTACCAGTCATAATGTGTTGCTCTGCTTTCATTCCTGTTATTCTCCATCTATGTTGCTGACATCAGCAACTTCATTAGGATGCAGCCAAACAAATTTTCATGAACGGGGAAGGAATTTTACCTTAAACCTGTAGTACTTCTGTCACAAATCATCTCAATTCTGTTAGTGTTCCATGAAAAAGATGAAAAACTAGGCTCTTTGGAATACTGCTTGGTAATCATTACCTCACTAACACTTTTGAAACATTTTGACAATTACCTTGCAAGGAGCAGGTACAAGCTTACTCAAGACTCATTGAAATAAGACTAATTGATACTGAAAGCTAAGCAACACAGATATCAATGACCAGCAAATGGCGATCACAACATTTTCCCCAGTCTGTTAATACATCTTTCATTAGAATAAATCAGCATAATAACAATGATTCCAATGAATAGCAATGATTCATCTCAACTTTCAGTTAGTCTATATATTTGTAGTAATTTATTTATGTATTGTGTAGCTTTTTCCTTATTTTTTTTTTTATCAACTTTGGTCACAGCAAATGGATTTAAAAACATAAATAATAATAAAATTTCTCAACTCCTAGTGGTTCCTCTACGTCAATTCTGAGCTTCAAAGCTCATATTTAAGAATGAGTTACTAATCCTAGAAGTTAATTATAAGTTAAGAAAGGAAATACCTACAACAATGAGAATCTAAGGACACAAATGTCTTCTTGGCTATAATTTTTTTCTTTATATTTTCAAGACAAAAGAAATTATGCCTGGAACTGTTGCCTATTCATAGTCACAAGGAGACCAGTGGTGAGTTGCATTCCTCAGGACTCAGTATTAGGCCCAGAGCTATTTAACATCTTTGTTGGTGACGTGGGCAGTGGGATTGAGTGCAGCCTCATCAAGTTTGCTGACAACGCAAAGCTGTGTCATATTATTTAATTTTCTATCATCTCTTTTCCAGGACAGAGACAAAACAACCATGCACCAGTGCATGGAGCTTTTCCCAGCTAGAGCTGAAATTCAGCAGTGTCCTTTCACTTGTTTTATTTGTAGTCAACAGAAATTTATGTTAATGTTAGCATTTGATAACTGATTTTGTGAGGAAAAAAAATGAAAGGCCATTTAGTTTATAGTTATGTCCTTCATTTCCAGTATGGGTGTATGCAACTCTTTTACACAATTCAAAAAACAGAATGGAGGGAATAAAATCCACCAAAGAGTCTAAAATCCAGAGGTTTTATATAAAAGCTTTGGCCATGACAAATATTCACAATATAAAGATCTCTCTCATTTATATCAGTGATCAATGAGAATAGTTCAGTAGGCAAAGAAGTTATATTGATGCTTGGCTAAATAAAAAAAATAATATCTAATGTCAGTAACTCCTACACCCATTCATTGTTTCAGCTAAAGACAGGCAGCAGACTTGGGACAGCATTTCATGAATAAATGCTCTTGTGTTTGTGTGCTATTACATTTCTAGGGCAGTAGAGATAAGACAGAGCACAAAACAATGTAATGCAAATATGTGACCAGTCAGGTTTGCAATAAAGAAGGACTAAAACAAATAGTGTTTCATTGTACCTTGTGTTTCATTGAACCTTCTCATCATAAATTTAATGCAAAAATCTATAAATAATAAAAAAACCCTAAAGGATATATCCTGTACTTGATCTGAAATTAAGAGATACTGCCACGACTGCAGAAGACTGTCAAAAAATTGTGATCTCCTGCTACCAAACACTGTAAACACCAAGATGAAGCCAAGAAATTTATTTTCTAATATCGATCCTATGACAAAATTCTATTACAATGACTTTATTTCTAATACACTAAATGATAGACGCATATATAATAACCTTATGTGATGGACGCTGATGCTGTAAATTGACAGCAGCTTGCACTGGTATCATTGCCCTACTATGTATGGATTGACTACAACTCAAATAACAGGTACATGTGCCTTTCATGCATTGAAAGACTGATCTAGCAATAAAAGCAACATCTTATCCCTATTATTATCCCTTGTTTTAACAATTAATATATTTTCCATTATCTGAAGTAATTTTTAAAATTAATATTTCTGTTTAAAGGTTGAAGGACATAGATTACTCATCTACTTGTTTTAAGATAACTTCTGTCTTTATAAGCTGTTCAGTAACTGAACAGTGTGAGAAGATGAGAAAACCACAAACTGAAATGCACATTTATGGACCAAATGAATGGTCAATGAGAAGAGGAAGGAAAATAATCTAGGTGGACTCCAACTCAACTCATTGACGAGGTTTTTTACCTGATTGCTTATAAGTGTATATATCTTGTTGTGCATCTTTCTAGCTACAAATAGTGACTGTTTTCTACTGAGTAATGTCCCAAAACAGAAAGGAGAATGTCATTTTTTTTTCTTCGTGTTCTTGTCTCTTTGAGGAGCCCTTAGTGTTAGTTCTTACTCCATAAGGTAGACAGACATAGATCAGCTTTTTCAGGCTCTATGGAATCCTAATTACTTTTATGAAAGGTTTACTTAATGGACATCAAGCAGAATGATAGTAATATTTTGACTGATGTGTGTAATATATGGTATGAATGTGGTGAGCTTCTATAAGGGGCATCTCATTGTATATTTTCTGGTCTTACTGCTTACAATTTGATTATGTTGAATACTATAAAGACACTGAAAGCCAGTATTATAACCTCACCTAAAGAAATGTTAAGTAACAAAGGCATATTCAAAGGGACCATATTGAAGTCTTTCAGTATCCATAACACCCACAGCAACTTCAGCAACAGTTGCCTGGGCTGAATAGCTGTTTGTTAGGAACCACAGAATTTGTATAATCATTCTTTTCCCAGCTATAGCAGTGAATGTTAAAAACTCAGTGTTTCCTACTTGTGTCATTTCCTGATCATTTTAGTAGTAGTATATCCTTTTTTTAAAGTCAGAACTATCAAAATAAATGTAAATATTGTGCAGTAAGTAGTTTGCACTTCCTCAAATAGTACACATATCTGTATTATTACAACTATAACCAAAAAGAATTTTTTTAATTGATTACTTTTAATAGATTACTATTTGCTATCATTTGCTCTGAACCTTTGTAGACACAGACTAGAAGACTGTGTACCACACATGTGACTTCCTAAACACAGTCAACATGCAGATAAAATTGGTTTATGTGCAGCTAGCAGAGGAAAGGTTAAATAAACTTTTTTGCTGAGTTTTGGAAGGAAATGCATGGTAGGAAAGTTGATGTGAGTGATATGGTATGATAGCTCACAACTGACTGAAAGAAACAGTTTGGGGATTCAAAGGTGAAATGAAACTGGGGATCAGAAGCTGGACTAGTTTGTGCAAAATGGTGTGGCTGGGAACTGAGGAACTGGATGTCTATATTAACAAAGTCAATGATAACAACCACCATTGCATTTGGTGGATACAGGAATAAGTGTCATGAGAAGGAGCAAAATCTTTCCATTCACTTCAGCTGTAACTTGCACAGAGAGATCAGGTAGGTATGGATGAGGAAAACTGTTGTATCTTTAAAAGCCAGACATTTATAAGCAAAATTCAGAGTTACCTCCATAATTTATCTGCTGCAGCCATTCCCAGCTCCATCCTGAAAGATACACTGAGCAAAGCAATGACAAGTATACTAATATTTTAGAGGTAATGTTACTCTTGAATGACATATTCGTAGGCAGGTTTGGGGTCTTTTACTCAGTACTACTCAGCTTATGTGTTATTGTCTTTTGTAATTGCCAATTTCACCATTAGTAACAGAACTTTTAGAATTTGTTATGGAAATCTTATGTAAGAACACAAAAAAATAAATGTTTAGGGGTTGGCTTTTCATAGCAGAATTGTACTTCAAATTTCAAATACAGATCTGGAATGTATTTAACTAAACATATATTGACCATTGGACACTTTGTACCCAAAAATTTAGAAGGGATATATGAAATTTTAAAACAAGAACTCCTAAATCACAGTATTCTGTTACATTATAACAATTAATATATCATTCAGTGTGCCATCTAAAACTATATATATGACAAATAAAAATCAGAAAAATGAAGGAATAACATAGAGATATAAACGCTTAAGTCTATTCTTGTCTGAGTATTTCTCTGGATTTGTTTTGATTTAAGCATATTTCATATCTTATAAACAGATATTTTTAAATGCATACAAAACCCAGGGCTATTATAATAACTGATATCATTCACAAAAACTGTCATCATTTTTAAATATTCAGAGGGTTTTATATATTTAAAAAAGATTTATTGAAGACATGATATCAGCTATCACTGTGTCTGGGTATGCTGAGTGAACTAGGTCGGAAATAAAAGACACTGACTCTGTAAAAGGACTTTGCTACACCATAAATCTGATACTAAGTGCAATAAAAATACAAGATTATTTGAAATTGAATTATTAATTTAAAGGAGCAGAATGAGGAATGAATTCCAAACCTGTGTTTTAAATCCAAAATTACATTAATTTTAAGTTAGTTAACTATTTTTACCAGACTAATTTATTGCAATTGAAGGACTGTATATGACTGACTAGTCCAAATCATGAAACACTAACTTATTATTAGGCATACTAAAAACCATACTGTTAAATATGATCACCACTCAGTACAGGTTAGGACTACTGATTTCCACCAATACCTCTTCATGCTAAGTGAGGCTGAAAGAGTAGAAAGAGTAAGTGATCTCTCAGTTAAATAGCTGAAGTTAATTATAAAAGACATTCTGTATTAAAAAAAAAAATTCTTTTTTTTCTATAAGTAAAGGATAATTAACACTCCACATGGAATCTTGCATGTCATCCATATTGGTTCTTCAGAGTTAGTTATGGGAGGGAGAACAGGAAAAGCAGTAGCGTACTAATTTCTGAAAAATTATGTTGTTGTTCTTATGGTATACAGAGCCCTCAGATAAATTTTAATAAAGCCTTCATCCTGTTTTAACATTACATTTCTCCTCAAAACCATGTATTGCTGTTGAGTATATGGACTTTTGATGACAGAACAAAAAAGTGAGGGAAAATCAAGACAATTCTGTGATTTATGTAAACAGTTTTTCACATTTTTGTGAAAGAGCAGATACAATTTGCAGAGGGAATAGGCACTTCCCCCCTTCCCCACCCCCCATCCCATTTTAGGTGACGATCTGAATCTTCAAGCGAAATAATATCTCCTACATGCTTCTCCTCTGGATAAATTAGTATTTCAGCTTTTACAATATATGAAGTGAAGAAGTTCCATCACAAAAAATGGTAATCCAAAATGTGCTTTCCCATATTAGTGAGACAATTTCAGTGCAGGCTGAGAAAGCCAAGACTGAAAAGAACTTCTCAGCTGAATCAAAGGCAAAAGTTGGCTTATATTGTCTCATTTCTCTGTAAAGCATCTTGTAGTGTACCCTGGACACAGTCTGAGTTGCTGGACAAAAGAAGCAGAACAACACAATAATTTCTTCCTCCAGCTCTGTGAATTCAATTTTGGTGTAGGATCAGAGAAATCCAGCTTAAGCAAATTGAATTTATTGAATTCAATTGGAATTAGAAAAAAAGTATAAAGTTTGTACATACAAAAGCAATTTCTATATATATTTGAAGCCTGGCATTGGTAGACCTTGCCTGCCCTTTCCAATTCTGTTTCCTCTCACTGAAATGTCAAAGACAGCTCTTTGAAAGGCCTATGACTTAAGCATGTTCATGAAAGTAGTCTAAAATTAAAGTGCATTTCCTTTGCAGTTGCAGATGAAAATAATATTCTTTTTTGTTTGTTGACATTCTACAATGCTGTATATTTTTAGTAGCATATTATTAATAATTATAATTATGAATAAATAATAATAATAATAATTAGTATTTCCTCTTTCCTCAAAGCATTCTTTTCTACATTTTGTCAAAGAGCTTAAATAAGCAACACAGTACTAATGAAACAAAAATGTGACACTTCCAGTAAGAAAGTAAAAAACAAGAATATTCTATTTCTCTTTTCCTTGAGAAAAATTTACTTCACAAAAAGCCCCAGCATAAACCAGTGCTTTTGTTGCATGTACTCTACCTGTCACTGTACAGTAGTGCATGTACATATAGGTATTCAAAATATCAGTATTGAACTAGTTTTAATTAATGTTCTTGTTAAACACATCATCAAACAACAGCTCTTTTACTTCACAAGCATTAGATTAGTTTCAAAGGGAATCACTAGAGTACTCATAATTTAAAGGTGAATTCACAGTTTACAGTGTATTAGTATATTCACTCTGAGCATGAGTTTGTTTTCTTGTTCTGTAATGTAAATCCTTCTCTTGGGCTGAATTTTGTTTTAATTCTTACCAAAAAAAAAAAAAAAANTTATTTATTAAAATAAAAAAAAAAAAAAAAAAAAAAAAAAAAAAAAAAAAAAAAAAAAAGGTTGCTCAACATAGACTTCTTCAGAAAACAAATAACATTGCAACCTTTGGATAATTCTTTATGTCCTTAGTGGGGTTTCATTTCCTTTGAAGTCTATTCAGTTCAAGTTTTGCTGCTGACAGCTAAAACATGGTACAGCTCTGATCAGAACAGATTACCAGCCAACCTTTCATATTCTGTTCCCCTTATTATCCTGATACTTGTCATCATGTTTTTCCACATCCTTTTCACAGTTGCCTATTCTGTGTACAGCTACGCACGTTGTCACATCACCGGGCTTCATTCAGCAGCCCAGCTGCAATAGTTTGGCCCTCAAAGGGAAAATAATGCTGGTAACATTTATGTCCATTTGGCTAAACCATTTACTATTATGTTTTGTGGTTTACAGAAGAGATGAAAGCCAGTGGAAAATAGTATTAAGATGGAATAGACAAAATGTCTATGTGCTGTGACAGGCCTTCAAAGGAAGGCTACAAACCAGAAGGATCATTTTGCTGATTACAATATACTCCAAATGTCATTGTGAAACTCCTCTAACTACTAAGTATGGTACCTTACACCTATCAAAGTGATAAAAATATTTCATATTATAAGATTAGATAAAAGCACAGCAAGCAATAAGTACAGTATTTTATTAGGTTTATTAAGTTTACCTATATTAGAAGCTAAAAAAAAAGTCTTTTCATAAAAGCTTATTAGTCTTCAGTTCCCATTTTCCCTTTCATTACAAGGAACAATGTCTCTTTGGAGACAGACATGAAAGAATGACTGTTCCTGGCAGTGCACTGGCACATCCCATCTCATAGTACTTGGTCCAATCCAATGCATGCAAGGAAAAAGTAAGTGGAAAGAAATCCAGGATTGTGTGTGTTCAAGTACGTGTGAGTAAGTAAAGGGCAGCAATGTGACTTGTACTTAAAAAGCTCAGAAAACACAATAATCTGTTGCCATAACGCAGGTATAAACATATGTTTCAATAAAATAGAATTATCTTTTCAAGATTTTTATTATAGAATAAATGAGAGGGAAAGTAATATCTACCCACCATCTCCTAAAATTGAGAACTTCCCACAAACTTTTCATTACTTTTAAATGCTGGAGGTCTGCATACTGGCAAGGGATGGCATTAAAAACAGAAGAAAGTTACAGTAAGTAGAGGTGTTTTGTCTTTCACAGGTACATGTCTTTGATCATGTTCTTGACCCTCCTCTGGATTCACTCCCACAGGTTCACATCCATCTTCTCTTGGGGGCCCCAGAGCTGAATGTGGTAATCCAGGTGGGATTNGCTGCTCTCAATCCATTCCTCTATTACTAAAAGATGTAAATATATAACTAGAAAGGTTACTCAACATCTGGAACTTCCGAGAGACAGCGAAACTATTAATATTATATTATTCAGAGTATGCTGTGATTTTTCTGTGGTGTACTGTAACTCATGAAACAATAGCAACAGTGGCTGAACCAGACAATAATTTTGTTTGAGAAGCAAGGACATGACCAGGAGATTTTTAGACCAGTTTGTTTAGTTTCATAACCCTTCTGAGGAAAGGTCTTTGATAGACAATTTCCATTCCCCTCCCCTCTCCCTTCCTCTCCTCTTTTTCTTTATACTAGGTTTTCTGAGAATAAAAACCACCAATAACAGCATAAACAAGCAAGCACCTCACACCCCTGAAAAGACAAGAGTGAAGTTTTTGAGTGGATTTAGATAAGTATGTCAGCAACCACCTGCTTTTGCTTGAAATAATTGTTACAGGGCTGGGTGTTTACAGCAATCCAGTGTCACAGTTGCCACCTCTGAACATACCCCTTGAAACAAAACAAAAGCAATATTGTTTTTAATTGAGTTCAGTGGGCTGTGGGTCATGCTAAATATCAATAGAAACTTGTTGGAACTTGTTCCAACCTTGTTGGAGGTTATTCTCAACCTTGGAAGAATGCTCAGCACATAGCAGAAGTGAGTTCTAGATTCCTGACTGGAAAAATAAGGTATTAAGTAAAAAATACCATGGTGTTATTTGGCCTATTAAACATCTAAGGAAAGTACAGCAAAAAATTTACTTGGAGTGCCATGATCCAAGAATCCTGCATTTTCTTTTTCTTTTTCTGTTTTTTTTTTTTTTTACTTGCTTCCATCTTGCTAGTTAGTAAAGATGTAATGGCAATTAGAGAAAAGAGGTTTATCTCCATAGGCTTTCTGGCAAGAATAGTGGTCTCAAACCTATTCCATGTAGCTTTGCACAAAGTGTGCTATCCATTCCAAGAAATCCTATCATTTGTGTCAGATGTGCAGCATTCCAGAAGTATGCCTTCCTGCCCTCTGGTTTCTATGGAAACATTGTCATTCAAAAAAAGCCCCTGCTTAATCAATAAGATTATATCAAACTAAAAGCTAAATTAAATATTATGAAGGCTTGCTACAAGATATAAAAAATGAAATAAATATGTGTAATTTTCCCATCTTGAAAGGATAACTCTGGAAGCAGGAGTTGTCAATCTGCCAAAATCACTTCTAGTTTCCTTGCCGTCCATTTGCAAGGGTTTAATTTCTTCATAGAATGAATGTGATATTATACAGTATGTATCTATGGCCTGAATTTAAAGAAGTATTCATTCCTCTGCATACTTCAGAGAATATGAACTTGAGGAGAGTTGTCTTTTAATATCAACATGCCATTGGCCATGGCAGAATCAGAATTGTTTAGGGTGGAAAAGACCTCACTGAGGTCAACCATACACCTAACACCGCCAAGTGCACCTCCAAACCATATCCTTAAGTGCCACATTTATGTGTCTTCTAAATACCTTCAGCGATGGCAAGTCTACCACTTCCCTGGACAGCCTGTTTCATTGCTTGACAACCCTTTCTAGTGGTATATTTTGACCTTGGGATTCATGATAACTGATTAAAGTAATCAGTGAGAAATACCGAGAAACACACATTTTGCGACTGAATGCAATGAAGATGGGAATCCCACCTGCTGGGCTGCGTCCAGTCCTGGGTTCCTCAGTACCAGAGAGACTGGACATACTGGAGAGACTTCAAAGAAGGGCCACAAAGATGGTTATGGGTTTGGAACAGCTGACAAATATAAGAAGGCCCAAGGTACTGGTACCTTTTAACCTGGAGGAGAGCAGGTTCAGCAGGGATTTCATGTGTGCACACAAATACCCTCAGGCAGTGTGCAAAGACAGAGCCAGACCCTTTCCAGTGGTGTCCACTGACAGGACCAGAGGCACTGGGCACAGACTGAAACACAGGAAGCTCCTTCTGAATGTCAGAAAACACTGTGAGGTCCAGTGACCACTGACACGAGGTGCCCAGAGAGGCAGAAAAATCTTACACCTTGGAAATATACAAAACCTGTTTAGGCATTGTCCTGAGCAACCAGCTCTGCTTGAGCAGAGGAGTTGGAGCAGATGATCTCCAGAAGCATATTCCAATTTCAAGCACTCTCTCTTTGAAAGTATCAAATCTAACCTGCTCCTTCCCAACACTGAGGAAGATATCCATTATTTTCACCTGTGTGATTTTAGTGTTTAGCCTTTGGTGCTCTGAAAATACTTACAGACAGGGTCCTAGCAGATCAGAAAATCAGGACTGTCTAACATGTACAAATTTTGGGGGCATAAAACTAAAACATTTATCAAGTCTGGGAGCATAAAAGTGAAGCATCAAAAATGACTTGCTATTTTGAATTGTAAAACATTATATTATTGAATTAGAAAATGTCTGCCCCAGTGAAAAATTGTTCTTGGTGAGAAATCTTTGAAGTAAAAGCCTCCCCCATCTACATAAGATTTGGAATATTATACCCACTTCAGTGAAATCTCTAATTATATAGTATGAATTCCTTCATCAAAAAGCCAAGCAATTAATCTAGTCTATTACTAACTCTTCAAGCCACCCCAGCTGTATGTGAAGGAGGTGTGAAAAATTAAAGTTCAGTAATCTAAAAAAATTGTCCAGCTTTATTCCTTTCTTTGTTGGTTGTGAGTAGTTCTGGAGGATTCACAGTAGTATTCACTCTGTGGGTGATTTTGTGGGTTTTCTGTTCTAAACTGAAATTGTATTCTAAAATTAAAACACAGGTTGGATTTCACATTTTCTGCGCCAAGAATTTTCTGAATCAGACATACTAAGTAAGCTCCAGTGATTTTCTGAGTCACTTGTGTTTTTAGTATTTTTTATAATTAAAGATTTTGAGAGACACAGTTCTAAGCAGCTGCACTAGACTAACTAGCAGGTGCTCATGCCTCCACTTGAATTAGTTTCTGCCCTACTGTGACAGATATCTGGGCTGGAGCAAAAATAGCATCTGTGAGTGAACATGAGACAGATTATGATCTTTTATGATCCCTCTACTGAAGAATGTATAATCTCAATCAAACCAATGCATCAGTATGTGTAGTAGAAAAAGAACAAAGCAGAAATGTCGGAGAATACGCAAAATACGCTTACTTGTGGGAACTAAATATTTCAGTTTAAAGTGTCCCATGGCTTGTTTTTAAGTATATATAGACATAAAGTTCTGTGGTCTTAACCTGCCATACCAACTTTGGAACATACCTCAAATATTCAAAGGAAAGCAGATAAGGTAGCAATAAAAACAATATCCTGAACTACAAACAACAAATAAAGTGTCAGTATACAAGGTAATGATCTGAGCAAAAGCATTTCAGTAACAAGAATGGTTGAAACAGAGGGATGAGTGGAAAATAAAAAGGAAAAAGGGCACTTTGTAGTGTAATATGTAAGTAAGAACATAAAAATCACAGCACTGATCAACTGAATCTGACAAATAAAGGATGACAAAAAAGGATGAGAAGGGAGAAATGGATTTTAAAAGAATATTTAGACAAAAGTTAGGGAAAAAATATTAACAGCAAAACTAAGATCTGAAGAGGTAGAACACCATAACCTTAAGATGGCATGTTCTGCATATGAGAAAAAAAAAATACATGAAGCAGATGAAAGTTAAGAAAAAGTTTAACAGAGAAAACTGCCAGCACAGAAAAAAAAAGGAATAAGAAATATGGATGGGAATAATTGTGAGAATAATATTATACCATTTATTTCAATATAAAATTGAAAAACAAATTGAAAAAAAAAATTGAAAAAAAAAACCCTAGGACTATTAATTAGGAAAATGTTGAATACAGTCTGTACATCATCTATTATTGCATTTCAGACATTCACCTTTTCAGAGAGAATGAGAGTCTCTGATCATGTGTTTTGTTTGAAGTCTCATATCCCTGAGTTACCGAATGACATTTGATACTTAGGATCTGGTAAAGATGTTTCTCATCATTATCTTTGATTTCTGTTTCTTCTTTCACAACACATTTGTTGACCAAGATTTTAAGGAAGAATTTGGCACAACTGTGTGAGCTTCTTATTCTCTCTTTCCTCAATCAAATTGTTTCTGTTGGAGACCAGAATGTAGAGAATACTCCTCCCCCTCAGGTGAAACCTGTTACAGACCAGAACGTAGAGAATTTTCCTCTCGCTGAGGTAGAACCTATCATGGAACCTGCTGCAAAACCTACTGCTGAACCTATTATAAAACCTATCGTGGAATATGTTATGAAGCCTATTGGGACACCTGTTATAAGACCTGATATAAAACCTGAAGAACGAAGGTGGCACCCCCTGGAAAGCCCCTATTTTGATTTGTGTCCATGGAGGAGGCTACCAACTCTCAAGGAGACTTTAGGATCTACTGCAGTTTAAATTAGGTGATAAAAATGGTATGAAAAATGTCACAGGTTGAAAAGGTGAAGGGTTTTAAAAATTGTTATTGAAGTGAGTTAATAAGAGATAAGAGCCAAAATGGAGGAATGGCGCAGTTAAAAATCCCTTTTTTCCTTCTGCTTCCCATGATCCATGTTCTACTGTAGGACTATTGGTTACTGTTCCACTGCAGTTCCTTTGACACGGACATACCTGGCCAACAGTTATTGGTTTGAACATATAAAGAATAAGTTACATGAAAGATGGTATAAAACACATGGGTGGAAGAAGGAGTCATTCTTGCTTCTGCTTTCCTGCTGTAGAGTAGGTGCTGTCCTGTGTCTTGCTTATGTTTATATTGTATTGCTGATAAGATGTAATAAACTGCAAGAACCAGCAATACTGCTCTGTCTTTTTTGGCACACGCGCAATTAATTTGTATATTACGGCTAAATTAACGAGGCTTAGTCGTAATAGGTTCTTTCCCTCACCTACTCATGAAAAGGATGATCATTCAAGCCTTTCTCTGATCATATACACTTCACACTTTGTTTCTGGGACTTTTGTTGCAAAAGAGAATCACATTATCATTTTTAGCCTCTCTGCAAATTTTTATATTAAAAAAAAAATTCTATACACTTAGTATCTTGCATATAGACTCTTCAGTTTCATCTTTCCCTCATGTGTTAGACAACTTTATAATAAATTGACTAATTAGAGCAAACCAAAAGAATGAACCCATATTTCAAACACCAGACAATTCATCACTGTTGATGGATGTTTCTTCAAACTGTTTTTAAAGACTCCCACTGAGGAAAACTTCACAACTTCCACAGAGACATACAGACTAAATATAGCATCTGAACATGAAAGTAAGTTGGCTGAATAATTTTATTTTGGGATTGTCTGCCCTCAGTAGTTTTGGAGAACTTTGTTGCTTGCTGCAATAGCAATTTTGGTATGTAAACATTCAGGTTGCAAATTTGTAAGTCTGAATGTTGTCAGAGTTTTAGGAACTACATATACATCACAATGAAAAACTAAGCCTCCCTTAAGTCATTTTAATTTTGGCATACAGAACTGAAATTTTAAAAATTGCCAATAATTTTGAAATAGTATTGAAAGCATTGAAAATACATCCCCCAATAAGCAGAAAACAAACAAACAAACAAAAAAAATATCCTCCAGGAGAAAGTGATTACTGATGATAAAGCTTTGGCCTTTGGATAAATTTATCTACTCAGTGAAAACTCTAGTTATTAATTGTGCAGCACACGTACGTTGAAAACACACACAATTAATCAAGCCTGTTTCTAAAACCTCAAGCTGTTCCAGCTGCATGTGAAGGAATATCACTACTTTTAACATTAAAATGTTTGTACCTAACCAAACTCTTTCTTCCAGTCTCTATCTTCTTTTCTTAAATCCTACACTTGAGAAACAGATTATTCCCTTCCTCTCCATATCAGCTTTCAATGGATATAAATATGTCCTTTCTTGATTTTCTAGGGAAAATTATGCCAGTCCTTTCCATGGTTTTTTGGTACCTCATACTTTCTTGATCATTCCCGTGCTTTTTTGGGCAATTGTATTCTCTTTATACCTCTCATAAAATATAATGCTTAAAATGTTGGAAGTTTTGCTACTTATTTTTACATGAGAAAACACTGTTCATACTTCCTAAGACATGCCCTACAATGTTTTCATCTTTCTGCTAACTACCTAATCAAAAGTCTAGTATGAGAATAGATAATTATTCTAAGCTTATGAAAATGTAGATGTCCCTACTTAACTTTGTCTGCATTTTCTCCAATTTATGGAAATAATTTGAAATTCAATCCTGTCTTTCAATGTCTTTACTCTCTATCCATGTTTCATGTCATCTGCAATAAAAATCCCACACTCTATCAAAAATGTCATTATTGAAACATTGGATGCTTTAGTTTGATGGGTTTTAGAGTACCATTATTTATCATTATTTTGAAACTAGGGAAGGAATCCTTTATTCCTATTGCTCTTTCAGACTTTCATGCTGTAGTACTTCAGACAAAGTACACAGACAAAGTATATACTTGATGTGGATTTACAAGCTGGAAAAGGTTAGATGCATATCTGAAAGCTATTAAGGTTTCTCCTGTCACCTATAACAACTGGTGTTCTTCAGAGGCCACAAAGCTTGTAGTAACATAATAAGCTTTCAGTCTTTTAAGGGAAATAAAAAAAAGAAGAAAGGAAAAATATGTAATGATGAAAATCTTACAACATAGATTAGTTAGATAAAGGAAATCAAATGCTACAAATCTATTATATGGAACAGTCTGAGAATATGCCTGTAAATTTCCTAAAGCATTTTCTACATTTATTGCTTTGTTTTATTACAATATTAAAAAAAATCCTTTGGCTGAGGCAGATTAAGAAAAGAGAGGCTGATAATCAGTTTATTTTATACTCATTGAATCTTTACATGTGGAAACTTTTCCTGCCATCTTTTTCTGTAAAAAAATTTGTGGGTGCTTCAAGCAAGATACTCTACACTAACACCTCTTGGTGTCTGAGAAAATAATTTTGTCACATTAGATTTGATGGTGCATTTTTTTCTTCTATTCCTAGATATGTCTTAGACTCTTAGTCATATATACTAGTAGTATATATCTTTCAAGTCTTGTTTTTATCTCAATTAGTCACCCTGAACACTATACTCAGTCAATGGAAAGAAACAGATATTAACAGAGCGAATAATAAAACTATTTTGATGCCTACCTTTGTATATTATGACTAATTTCTTTCCTATTCTGTAAAAGGAGTCTTTATTATTAGTTCAGTATCACAGAGATGTACACTTCTTCTGATCAAATTCTTTATTTTTCTATCAAGTTTCCTATTTCCAAGCCCTCCCCCTACATCCCCACCTTATTTTCACTCCTTCCGTGAAGTCCAGACTCACCTCCTGGATGAGTACACTCAGATGCCATCAGGGGAGAAAATATTTCTTCTCTCTCCTGGGATTTCACATGATCCAAAAAGATTCTGTCAGGCAAACAACCAGATATGTGTTTTCTTGTCACCTTTTCACTAACATTTACAGAATCCATGCACTAGACTTACAGCAAATAAATAAAACAGATAGGTACTGTGTCACGAGGCTCTTAACTAGAAATGACTACTACCTTTTTTTAGCACTTTTTCCCATTGGAAATATGAGAACAGAATGGGAACAAAACAAAATTAATTCAGAAATTCATTCATTTTAACTAAAATAATTAATTTGGAGGAAGGTATCTAATAAAAAGTCATGATTGTGACTTTATAGTCATAAAATTGACTTTTGCAACAGAGTAAGTTATTTTATGCCTTTGAGTTTGAACACTGATGAGCATTGAAGATTTCACTTGTTTCTGTAATGTATTGGTTATGGTTGTGATTTTTTTTAATTGAAAATTGCAAAATTTAAACAACTCTCACTGATTTTATGATGATGACTTAAGCATATTAGTTTATGTCAGATATAGCTACTAAGTGTAACAATAAGAAAAAATATGCTATTTTTTCTCCCCCTCTGCATATGCTTTTTACAGTGTCTTTTGAAACAAAGCAACATTAAGTTCAAAATAATAAAGAAAAGACAGCACCACCCCAAATGTTCTAGCAATATAGTCCTGGAAAGATAAAGTTTCATTTCTCCTTTCTTGCTTTATCATGTGGAAGGGTTGACACAGGAAAGACAAATAGTTTTGAAACATCTTTAGGTGGCAGACCATGTAGATTTTGCACTGCATTCACAGATCACTCCAAACAATTGAAATACCATTTAAAATCATCTTGCCTAAAAAAAA
>VXAC01006908.1:68420-112801 GCA_013399225.1 Rhipidura dahli | reverse complement strand
AAAAAAAAAAAAAAACCAAAAAAAACCAAAAAACAAACCCAAAAAACCCTGTAGTTGTAGTCTCTGGCTTCTTAGAATCAGTCCAAGATCCATGTTCTGCAGAAATTAGCAAAATAATTGATAATGGCAGTAGTTGGGATCCTCAGCAATTTAAAAAGTACAAAGAAAATGCTATTCACTCAGTCACCCAAAATTATAAACCCTAAACTCCTGAGGTAATTGATCACAAGGAAGATAAAGTTGAAATGTGCAGAGTCCTGAGGAAATGTTCTCAAGAAAATGTAAATTAAAATACTTGAACAGCATCCATTATCAGCAAGAAAATGTTATAAATATATATCACTCAATGTAATTGATAGTACAAAGTTCAGCATTCAATCAGGTTTTGAGAAGTGTCTCTAAAATTATGGAAAATCTTAACACACTCATAGGTCTAAACATGTCTGAAATGCAAGTTCAAGATGTGTTTCAGGTGTACAGCTTCTATTTCAAACATGAGTGGTTGATTACTCAGATTCATTCATTGCAAGCTAGCTGTCAAAAAGAAGGATTGTTGAAGTCAGTTCAGAAATATCTTCGTTCTCTCAGCCAGATTGAATGTCAGCTGTTTTCCAAAGCAAAGAAATTAATAAAAACGATTCTGTGGTAGAGGCAAGCAATGCAGTAAGCTCAGATGTCTCCTTGTTCACTAATCTCTCAATGTCAAAGAGACAAATAAAGGTCTGTGTCACTGAGTGTCTACATTGCAGCTGATCACCCGTGCATGATTTGTTCTTACCGAGTTTGGTTGGTTAGTTCCCAAAAGCTCAGTAGAAAACTTTGTTCAGAACATGATTGCCAACACATTAGTTCTTGGTAAAGCTAGTTATAACAAATGAACAAAAAACACTCTTTTGTATTGAACTTAATTGCATTGAATCATTAAATTAAATTAAAATAAAATAAATTATTAAATATAATGTCAGTCTAACATCTGAAGTAATTAACAACATCCAATTTATTATGGAACTTGCTTATGCTGCTAGACGTGTTGTGTGAAAGAGCATCATTTTCAGCCTGTGACAGAAACACCACTAATTTTGACTGTACTATTTCATTTCTTGGGTATATCAGTTGGGACAGAAGTTTTGGGAAAACCTTCATAGGACAGCACTGTTACAGCCCTTTAAATATATTTTGTTTCCAGATTTCTTGTAAAAGCTACGATTGCCCCTGACACCTTAGTATTCCTATTTTTTCTTTCTGGAACAAATGTATGGGACAGAGATTTCTTTTTCATAGTTCAGAACCCAAAGCATTCTTGTATTTCTTCCCCATTTTTTGAATCAGATTTTTTCAGCAGCTGCTGTTTACTGTTTTATATCTGTTTATTCCAATAATTTCTCTCCCTATGATGTTTTCTTCCTTTTGCTTTGTGCTTTGTTGGTTTTTCTTCATTCAAATATTTTTCTGGTAATGCTCTTTCACAGTTTTTCTCCTCAGATCACAACGTCATCTGTGCAATCATTAGTAAATTAGATGACATCAGAAATGTGTTGCATTTTTTGGTAAAACGCCTTGTGTACTGACCACAGCCCAAATGGCAGTTTGAGACACAGTGTTTCCCAAAGGGGCTGTTGAACGTGCACAAACATATCTTTTTTTCTAAGGGTAGCTAGCATAACCTTGGTGATGTATGAAGCATAAAAAACAAACAAACTTGGCATCAGCCATCACTTCCTGAATATCTCTTCTTTGAAACAAGAAGAAAATATTAGCAAACTAAGTTAATTTTGGGGGGTTTTGTTTACAAGCTGACAAGTCTGTCAAAAATGAGTCAATTATGATAATTTTTCCTACAATGGCCAGGGACTATATGCACTCAAGTAGTTTAATACACAGTGATTTCCAGAGCACTGTTCTCATTCTAACTTTACATAGAGGAACTGTGGCAATGAAATGGGAGACATTTAGCCTTCTTCACTAGTTTTCTAGAGTTCTGTAATTCTCAGCTTTTAGAAGACCTATTCAGAGAGTTGTTCAGGTGTGATGTTGCCTTATTTTTATAATTAATTTACTCTTGATTAGGTGCAGAGGATAAGAAATTTTCATTAAAAAAAAATCTAATACTTACATATTATGTCATACACATATATTTGCTCATATGTGTAATTCAAAGTGAAATGAAATTGTCAGTTCTTTCTTCACCTCCCCCACCATTCTGTCTATCACTGGTGGTACACAGGCTTCATTTTTCCCATAGATCTCCACCTTAATATTAAGAATGTTTGATTTACTTCGGTCAGTAGCACATTCATTTTCTTCCTGTAGTATTGGTCTTAGTTCAAATGAAAAATTCCTCTAAGCTAATTGAAGTGCTGTGTTATGAGATTGCTGGTCTCTGCAAATGTGTCATAATAATCTAATAAATTCTCATGCTTATGTTGTGTTTCACAATGTTTTATTTTATTTCTAAATAATGAGTATTATCATGTCAGGAGTGATTGAATGAGTGTCGTTTCTCAGGATTTGTGAGTTCTTTGGTGGGCTTTACTTGTTTGACATGCTTTTTTTCTCACATTATGTTCTTTATAGTTTCCCATTAATGCATTTTATCAAAGCTAGAGTGCAACTTTGGGGTTAAAATGGGTGATCTTTTGTGCTTGGGAAATTATCATTGCCATCTGCAACACCTTTCTTCCTCTCTTTCTCACTGAACTACCTATGACAAAATCATCATTTGGTATAAAATTTTAATGCTATAATATTAGTGTTATATTTCTAATACATTACAGATATTGTCACTGCCCACTGTTGACATATATTGGGTAAAATAGTCGTCAAAGATCTCTTTATTTCTGGAGTGGCCACACTGTTGGAGATTGTAGTTGACCTGGATTTTCAATAAAGCAGTTTTCCTAATTTCTACTCTCTGTGTTCCAAATCAAGGAAAGCAGAGCATTGTTTCAGTTAGTGCTTGACTTCTAGCTTATTATTACAGCAACATCTTAGCTATTGTAGTTCAGAAAACATTTCTATTCAACTTGTACTAGAGATATCAAAATGATGCCACAAATCTCACTGCTTTTTATTGCTTTCAGATGCTGCTCTGATAGACCAAGCAGCTTCCAAATGAGCCATTACTTCACACACAGGGAACATGCTGTTATCACACAGGAGGCAATTTTAAGGAATTCACATGAATGCTATTCTCAGATATGTGAATTTTGTTAAAATTTACAATAAATTTTTTTGTGTTGCAATTAGAAACAAAGGAGTGAGGTTATTTTCTTTGTTTATTTTCCATGAAAACAAATTGAAAAACAGAAAATAGTGAGTGACATACTGGCAACATGTTGCTTAATGCAGCCCAGGACACCATTTTCAAGCTTTACAGCAACAGTGCATCGGTGGCTCCTGATCATCTTGAGGTTTACTGGACCCTACAGGTCTTCCACCAAAAAAGTTTCCAGCAAAGCAACACCGAGTATACATTGGAGTATGTGACTGTTTCTTTCCAGGTGCAGGACTTTGTATTCCTTCTTGGTGACCTCCATCAGATTCCCATCAGTCCATTTCTCCTGCCTCTTGATGCTGCTCTGCATGGCAGCACAACTCTCCCAAGTATCAGCCACTTCTCCCATTTTTGTCATCAGCAAACTTGCTGGAAGTGCACTCTGCACCATCATCTGCCTCATTACTGAACATGCTGAGCAGGACTGGACCCAGTACTGTCCCATGAGGTGCACTGCTCGTTACCAGCCTCCAGCCAGACTCTGTGTCCCTGAGCACCACCCTCTGGGCCTGGCCCTTGGACCAGTTCTCAGTCCAGTTTACTGTCTGCCCATCTAGCCCATACACCAGTTTGTCCATTGAGCACCTGACGAGAGACAAGATAAAGGGCTTTATTTCAAGTTGATCAAGCATATCTTGCCCTTGGTGATTCTGTGCTTGCTACTCATGGTGATTTCCTCATCAGGTTTTCAGGATTAGCCACTCGTGGGTTTTGCTTCCTC
The DNA here is from genome assembly GCA_013399225.1 of Rhipidura dahli. Classification (NCBI taxonomy): domain Eukaryota; kingdom Metazoa; phylum Chordata; class Aves; order Passeriformes; family Rhipiduridae; genus Rhipidura; species Rhipidura dahli. The sequence continues at coordinate 108,806 of VXAC01006908.1, read as the reverse complement.
AGTGTTTTCTGAGCACCCTTATGGCTTAAGGATATAAGATATACTCTGCTACATGCCCTACATGCTACTTGTTTTTCCCCTGCAGTATCTTATTTTCAGGACTGGCAAAATGAGAGGGGATTTAGGGTGACCACAGAAAGCTGACACCAAAGATATCTTCATGATGAAACTCTGTTGCTACAACCAAATAATATAAAATATTGCCTGCTAGATGTGTGACATAGTTTGGATTTTTCTGATGGCTTCCAGCTATACAAAGAGCCTTTGGAGCAGGAAAATTAGCCACAAAAAAAAGTATCTCTAAAAGAGTGAAATCAACACCTATCTGTGGTTTAGGATTGTTTCCTCTATATATGAGAATAGTATTTTTCTGTGAGTCTATGTATCAATTTAATACTAATATGACAACATTTTTTGCCTAACAGGGAAGATTTCCTGGAAATTCAAGTAATTCAAACAGAAAAGAAAATTAAGTTTGCAGATTAAGTGTAAAAGGTGAAGATTTCAAGTATCTCTTTTGTTGTTATTTTCTCTATTAAAAAAAAAAAAAAAAACTTTTTCTTTCTCGCTATTCATCTTTGTCCTTGCTTTCTTTCATACTTTTGGAGCATTTTTTCTCTCATTACAAAGTTCAAGGATAGCATGTAATAAGAATATTAATCTCTTATAAGTAGTGTCATGGGGCCAAATTGGTCAGTTCAATTTCCACTAACATAAGCTCAACATTTAACTATGAATTTAAGCATGTGAGATTTCTTCCTCCTTACATCACAGGTCAGAGAAAAATTCATTCGAAGTAATTGCTTCTTTTTGTTTTATCAAAATCCATCTATTTAAACTTTTATTCATAACACCAAATTTAAAAAAAAAAAAAAAAGCATTGAAAAAAAAGTAAAATATTGTGAAAAATATGTGCAAACACTATATGTGAAATGGTAGGTCCTTTCTGAAACTTTATTCCAAGCTGGGGAAAGAGTCAATAAATAATACACCCATTGAATAATGAATCAACAATGAGGCTAAAAAGAAGGAATTTTTATCATATAAAAATTATAAAATGAAATCTTCTACTCAGCAATTTACAATTCATATGATACTGCTGATTGTATCTGGCATAGAAGTTGTAATTAAAAAGCTTTTTCCTGAAGTTATTTATTCAATTAGTTATTCGTTCAAATTATGTTTTGAACTAATTTGTTCTCTTTTAGAAATAAAATTAAAACATTGATTATTTATATGCAATTTTTCTCCTTACATTACAAAACAATTTCCTTTCCATATTCTGTTACATTACTTCATTGCAAAAGTTGTCTTTTGAAAAAAGAATATTTGGGCACGTATTTAAAAATATTCCTAGTAAAAATGGGCAGTAATCTATTTGATATTGCTGTAAAAAAAAGAATAGATATTCTACTGGTCAATAGCTGAAGGTGTAAGTCATGCTCAGTAGTTTTAGTGATGTGTTTATTCACTTAGAATTGTGTATTGCTCCTGCTGTTGGCAGCATAATATCTATGGAGAAATGATGAGGACTTTTATCATTCTAGCTAATGGTAATGAGCCTGTGAAACCTCAAAGTTCCCTGGCAAATTGGCTTATCTTAAATGTTAGTGCCTTAGTGTCTTGAAGCACAGGAACTCACAGAGCCTCATGTTATTGTATACTAGTGTGCCCTAGGGAAGACAGGGACACCCTGTCCCTGTGTGACATGAAGAAAAGGTTGTCTGTGAACATGATAAGTATTTTAGACAGGAATTGGGATGAATAATTAAAAAAAAAAAATGAAGTTGTGATTATCAAAAAAGTCACTGAAACTATTGCTTGGATATCAAAGAACCTAGTGAGACTGAGATAAATAAATGGCAATATTGAAACCCATATTTTTAAACCAAATTTAATGAAAAATTATGTTAGCTATTTATGTATTTCTGAAAAGACAATTTAAACCATATTTTCAGAATATATTCAGAAATTTTAACAGACTTGGTATACACATGCATGAACACACAGAGAATCATGTAACCATAGAATTATATAGGTAGGAAAAGATCTTTAAGATTATTGAATCCAACTAATCCAACTGCTAACCTATCACTAACAAGTCCACCACTAAACTATGTCCCTAAGTCCCACATCTTTTAAAAACACCAGGGATCAGATTCACCACTTGAAAGCCCTCTCAACAGATTAAATTTTTCAAATATTGTATTTAAATCTACCCTTGCACAAACCCCATTATCAAATCCTCCCAGATTCTACCAGTGACAACAGGTGTGGAACCTGTTTCATTCCCAGCAGCTGAAAGGTTTCAGGAGAACAGGGCTTGTGCTCCTCATCCCATAATCAGTAGTACCAAGGCCCTGAGGTCTTTCCTAATTGCCCTCAGACTTCTTTTTGAAACTTCGTTGCTGCCCATAGGAAAAATGAATAATGGATAACAGTTTGAGGGGCATACCAGAGTGAGAAGTTTCCTCAACGTCTCTTTAACCTGGACCCCAGAAAGACAGCAGAATTCCCTAAGAAGTAGATTTGCTTAGTAAGTTGGATCTCCTTTTCCCCTCAGAAGAGTGTGTCCTATGACAATAGCTCTTTTTTTTTTTCCATTATGGAAGGGGTTCTGATGCAGGGCATAGGCGAACGTAATGTCAGCAACACTTCCAACCTAGATGAACCATCATCCTTATCACTGTTCAGTTCCACTTGCACAGCCTTGTGCCTGCTGTGCCAGGGCACCTGGGAAGGTGGGGTAGACACAGGGATGTGCCTTCTGCACCTTGGAGGAACTCATCACCTTTGCCCCTATCCCTTAAGCCTGCCAGGTGGAGAGAGGGTAAGGAATTGTCCATAGAATGTGCCCTGTCTGCCTGACTCAGGGAAGTCAGGGAGCAATTTCCCCAGTGTCTCTTCCTGATACTCCTCAGCCTACTCACCTCTGCTCTGTCACCAAGTGGAGGAGTTGTTCTTCCTGGGTGCAGCTTCCACAGGCTGCTCACTGTTGCCTTCTGGTACAGGGCACACCCTGCAGCCCAACAGCTGGCAGGCAGAGTGCTCCTACCCCAGCTCTCTCTGGAAAGCTGCATCAGACACGGCATGTGCAGAGCTTACACAGGATATGGTTTTCTGCCAGGCCAATGCCCTTGCTCCCTGATCAGGCTGGCTGCATCTCAGGGCCCTTCCCGCACACCCTTCCACACAAACTGCTGTGACCTGTCCTTGCTGCTGTGCCATTAAAAAAATCACACATTTTCTCAGATTTCTCAGGCTGAGGCTTCTATTGAAGGAGTTTTTAATCTTTGCTTTGTGTGATGCTAGCTATTTCCCCTTACTCCCTCCTCCCACCTAGATCCTGCACTAGAGCCTCTTCCAGAAGTACAGAGGGAGAAAAGGGCATCACAAGAATGAAGTGATATAGACAAGCTGTTCTTCAATATTGTTCTGAGGTTCTGTTGTTTAAAGCTATATGCTTTTAAAGAACTGAGACAACATCCATTTTCTTCCATTTTTCCTTATAGAAAAATATTCTGGAACAAAAAAGTTTTAATTTCCACATTTGAAGTAGGGAGGAGGGCTTATTTTCCTCTACTTCTTTGAACTCTTAGTACAGAATGGGGAGCACTTGCCTCCTGCATAGAAATGAATTCTGGTAGGCAGAAATAGACTCTTAATATTGCAGATATTGCAGATAACTTCAGTTAGATTACTGGAGTGTTTCTTCTTGAGAAGAAAAAACAGTCTCAGATTCTTTCATGTACATCAGAAGGTGGTGTTTGACTTTGTTTCTAAATAGACAAAGTAAAAATAACTGTTTAAGATTAGCTGAAAACATCCAGACACCCATTCTCTCTCTTTTCTTTTTTTTTTTTTTTTTTGATTATCCACAAGTCTCATATGAACAGTGAACTCTTAAGTCTCACGATCTTTAAATGTACCTTGTACAGTATGTGAGGGCAGAATTGGGACTCAAGCAAGTGAATCACATGTAATTAAATGTCAGTAATGTTAAATTTATTACACAAAATTGATAATAGTCTTTTAAATTCAAACCAAAATTTTGCAATTCACCAGACCTGGTGGCTTGCAATACTGTTGTACACTCAAAATATTACCCTATTTTAATGGGTAAAATACCTTTAAATTAAAACAGTGATTTCCACAGACAATACAGTAAGATATTAGGTTTTTTCATTTTTTCTTGGGTTTTTGTTTTAAGGTTTTGTTTTTTTTTTAATGTTATAATTATAAACTTCGCAGCTAATTTTGCAGGCTGTTTAGACATTTAGTCTTTTTCTTTTATTTTTTTTTTTCAATGTAACTGCATTAGATAGCAAGCTTTCAAAGAGAACAACTCTATGCAATTAAGTTGCAGTATCAGATAGAAATCTCATTAGCTATTATCCACAGTGAGGTGCTGACGGAAGTTTATTCTACATTAGTTAACCTAAACAGTAAGCTAACATTTATCATCATTTCCCTGTGGTTCACACTATTTATAACACTCAGGATGAATTAATATTGTGATGTAAGTGGTGCCAGAAAATGAAGCACTTTATACAGAAAATCAGAAGCAGAGAAGAAAAAAGTTTTTAACTGAAGGGGATCTGTTTTTAAAAAATTATACATGAGTGGAATTTTAATGGAATACCTTCCGATCAAAACAGAGTGTTTTCTCAATGAAGATAATAGGCAAATTTGCATAATCCTGGAATATTCTATTCTATACTCAATAATCCATGTTTTCAAAAGGCAGCTTTCTTGGCAGAACTTTTCTAATTAACTCTTATACAAGAGACTAATTTGTCACAAAAGTTCAGACACCAATATGACTCAAAATTAATCACATAATATGATGAGTTGGAAGGGACACAAAAAGGCCATTGAGCCCAACTCCTGGCCCTGCACCGAACTACTGTGGTAATCACTGCATGCTTGAGAGCATTGCCTCATCCAGGAGACCTTTGCCCTTGTTGGTACAAGAAAGGTGAATCCCAGAAAAAAATTGGTCCTGATTTGTTTACTTAGGCATAGGCATCTGCGTAGGCACCCAGTACCACTTCCAACAACCTTGATGCCTCAGACGTTTATCCATACAGGTCTGTCAAGCCTTGGATGAACCCTATGTCTGAAGCTGTTTTTGGAGACCAAACCTCAAAACAAAGGAAATGACATCAAATTCTGTGTTTTTGCTTCAGATTCAAGACATGTTAGGAAGGAATATCAGAATTGATGCATGTCCTTCTTATAGGATAGCTTTCCGCACTACTGCAATGACTATTCTCAACATGAGGCAGCAAATGTCTTCAAAGAAGAAATGGAGTGACTTTTTTTTTTTTTCTGTGGTGTGGAACACAGACTACCAATTTAAACGACAAGCTGCAATTTTTTTCCCCCTGTTTTTTTCTCCCTGTCAGATACCATTTGCTCTTTCAATTCTCAGCATGTGTGCCCTTTACTTTTTCTAGCCGTGTGTGAGGACAAAACTGTAAGTTTTCCAGAAAGTAGGCATGATTTTGGTCCCTGTAGGATTTTTCCCTATCCTCCATCTTTCTTTCTGTACATTCTGGAAAGTGTGTAGGTTTTTTACCCTTTCATAGCAGAAAGTGCTATGAACAACACTGTGCAAGGCCAGAGCCCCAGAGAATAAAATTTTACAGTACCTTAAATGTCAGCATGTGTAATCTACAAGAACTTCATTGTTTCCTTTCATCTGCTTTTGCAGGCATGTTGCTCTATGCAGGAGAGAAAGCTTATTAATAATGATATACAAGAAAGTAAATGAGACAAGAAAATAAATGAGTATTTACCAATGAAGGAGGGGAACAGTACAATCCTTACTAATTGGTTATGATTTAAGTTTAATAAGGCATTCAAATGACTGCATGCCTTGGATTTGCCTTGTCAGATGAGCTCTAGAAGTTGAGTGGCTCTTCAATTCCCAGGATGGACTAATGCTTAAAATGCAGTAGAATTGTTTGACAATTTAAAAACTTCTTTATTGGAATATAAATGCAACATGGCAAATGAGCTATTACAAAGTACACTGAATGCATGGATTGATTATAGTTATTTTAGCTTTTATAGAATATCATACAAGTGCTCAGCCAGTTCTTCAAATAGCTGGAGTGAAATGTCTGTGCAGTACAGCTTCTTAATACTCTACTATAATGCTCTCACTCTCCTATTTAGTCTGCACCTTAAGTCTGCAACTTAAGCTGTATGTGAAAATATGAATGATACCACCAAGAAAAGGGAGAACTTAGATTTAATTTTCTCTGGCTTCATAAGCTGGAAGGTCTTTCTGAATCAGCCTGTGTCCTGTATGCAGGTTTAGTTTTCAATATGCACAAAACACATTGTCTCACTGCCTAATGTGAGGTTTTGGAATCTCAAATTAGTCCCCTTTACTGGGAGAAAGGTGTTCTAGCTTACAGAAATGCATCAATATTATTGTCTAGACAAAATTTTTACAAATATACTAGAATTGACATTCTTAAATCTAGCATTTTATTATATATATTATAAAAAACCCAAGAATACCAATTAACAGGAGATCAAAGGTCTCCTCTCTGAATGCTATTTTGTGGATTACTGTCTGTGGGTGTTAAAAAGTAGAAGGATTCCAGCCAGTGCTGCAAAGAGCAAGAATTGTTACCACCATAATGTCTTAATATTAAGTACTATCTTAATGGGCTTCAGAATTAGAGTTCTTATTTCTCTTTCACATAACCGTCTCATAATTTATTTCAAATCTATTATAGGGCCAAGATCCATGTTTGCCTTTAAAAAGAAAAAAAAAATTCTAGTCAGCTAGCGTTCATTAACACCTTAGCTTTTGATATAACCATTGAATTTCTCTGTTTTCTCTGACTGAAATTCTCTGAATGTCAACTCACTCACAATAGACAGTGAAACAATGAGTTTTATACATATTGAAAAGTAAAATGAAACTTGAAATTCTCTGAATTCAAATTTGTTGAATTTTGTAGGAATATATCAAATCACACTATAGTCTTAAGCTGTCCTTGAAAATGACTGCCATCTCTTCTACTATGATGTAATTAATTCAGGAAGGACATTGGAGTGCTGGAGCATGCCCAGAGAAGGGCAATGGAGCTGCTGAAGGGTCTGGAGCAAAATCCTATATCCTGGAGAGACTGAGGCAGCCAGGGAGAAAAGGATGCTCAGGGGTGACCTTATCACTCCCTACAACTCCCTGAAAGGAGGGTGTAGCCAAATGGGATTGGTCTCTTCTCCCTCTTAAACAGAACCAGGGGAGGTTTAGGTTGGGCATTAGGAAGGACTTCACATAATGCATGATTAGATACTGGAGTTTGCTGCCCAGGGAGCTGATGGAGCTGTTTAAGGAAAGACTGGATGTGGCACTCAGTGCCATGGTCTAGTTGACATGGTCTAGTTGACATGGTGGTGTTGGGTCATTGGTTGCACTCACTGAGTTCAGAAGTCTTTTTCAACCTAATTAATTCCGTGATTCTGTGAATCTCTTTACATATTTCATCCATTCCAGCAATTAATAGGAAACAAGACAAGGGTGGGCAGATCCATGAGGAATGACACTTGAAACACCCTCCTAGGATAGGTAAGCCTTTAATAACTACTTCTCCAGAGTGAGTTTTAAGTGGGTGATTATACCTTTACTGCATTTTCCTGGCTTGCTTATAAGAATGTCATGCATGGCAGTGTCAAAAAACCATAATAAAGTCAAGCTGTACCTAACCTCCTGCTTTTTCTTTATTCACTTGGCCTGTTAGACTGTCAGGGAAAGAAATTAGATTAGTTTGACATGATCAGTTCTTGACAAACCCATGCTGTTCTTTTTTTATCACCTTATTATCTTTGAGGTACTTATAAATTGATTTCTTAATAATTTTTTTACAGACTCCTGCCAGAAATTGGAGTTAGACTAACATAACTGTAATGCTCTGGGATCTTTTTTTTTTTTTTTCCCTTATTTTTATTCAAATTATTCTTTCAGGTTCAATATTAAGCTTATTCATATTAGAACTCTGGATACCAGAACTCCAAAACATTTTCCAGCAGTCTAGACATTCTATAAAATTAATTCCTTATATAAAAAAAAATTAATTTAGTCAAGATACACAAATTGAATTTCTCCACTCTACTTTATAAAAGATACATTAAAGTACGTTCTTTCTTTTTTTATTTTCTGTAAAACGATTAATAAATTTTATTTCTTTATATACATAGTTAAAACAAAGGGAGGCTTGTTTACTTATTCAGTTTTTTAAAGCAGAAAAGGTACCATTTTTCTTGATCTTTACCCAATCCAAAGATTTTTATGTATCCTTTCCTCTTTTTTTATATTTTTAATTTCCTTCTCCTGGGGCTCTTCTGCTCTTTGCTAATGAAAAGTCATTTTTGCAGTTTAATTTCCCTGGTTTTTGTTTGTTTGTTTGTTTTTTTGTTGTTGTCATTTAGGTAAATTCTTAGAAATCTACCTTTGTTTCCATTCTTGATTTATTTATCTAATATTTATTTTCACGTCATTGAAGAACTTCTGATCCTGTATTGCTTTCTTAATAGGCTTCCTATTGTAGCTGTGGAATTTTATATTCTGCCACTATATCTCAGCTTTTCCATTAGTGCCAGTTCTCTCACATTTCTTCATTCATTTTTCTCTCTCTCTCTCTGAAGCACCTCGTCTCTTAGTTCCCTGAGTTGCCCATTTGGATTTTCTGGATTGTATTATCTTTACTCTTCTTCATTTCTTCTACACTCAATTCCTTGGAGAATTAATCAGTATTCACTTTAAGTACTTTTCATTCAACTCACATTATACCTGTAGTTTCTGAGTCAGTATTTCTGTATGGGTTAGAGCAAATTCTAAAATAGCATTTTCCCTACCAGCTTTACAAAGCAAAAGGAAGTTTTAAGAGGAAGAATACAGTTGTGACCAAGAAATCTGAAATTGTTAGTGCTGTCTTTCACCACAGTACATTTGTTCCCTGTTCATTAGTATCTGGCTGAGCCTAAAATTTCAGCTGAGAGATGTGAGAGCAGACAAGAACTGATACTCCTTCCCCTACTGCCCTGGGTGTTATGACATCTTCTGATCAGACCATGGCAGTACATGGTGAATGGTCAATACCCACACAGGAAAACTTTCAGGCTTTTGGGTGCGACTCTCACACCTATATGTAAACCCAGATTTTGTCCCTGGAAAGGAATCAATGCAGATTAGTACTTTTTCCTCACAAGAAATCTTTCGACAGTCAAGACACTTTGCGTTCTATTCTGGGAAATATGAGCTGTTAGATTTTCTAGACTGGGATTCAAGTAAACTTTTCTCTGCTGATTTTGCTGTAACAATTGTCATGCAGTACATATTAGCAGAAAGGTAAAATTTCAGCATTAATCTGGTGCTGTTCTATTTTGGATCTAAAACCAGATAACACTTGTTCAGTTTCTATTTATATTCACCAGAGATTTGGTGAAAGAAGGTCAGATTATCCCAGGATAAAGCTGATACTTTCCATATGGTGGCAAAGTCTGATTAGAGAAGCTCAAAAGGTTTGCCATCAGTGAACCCCAAATGGCGATATAAACCCCATTTGTATCTGCCTCTTTACCCATCCCTAAAGTGTAAGCATAGTTACAGGCTATGAGCAAACTGTAAGCAGGCTAGTTTGCTGTTACATGTGTTATAGATGCTGTTATAGTGCTACGTTCCAAGAGAATAATTTCATAAATTCGTACAATGATTTCAATGAGTCAGCTCAGATTTGTACTTTGAGACAGACTGTCTTAGAAGGAACACACAGCTATTTTCTCCCAGATGTCTGTGGTAAAGTTTAAAAAATTACAGATGTGAGTGGAATGAACAGGGAATCAATTACCAGCCACGGAAATTATTTCAGTGTCTGAGTCTAATTATATTAATTATGGACAAATGCAAAATTCAAAAAGTGCTATTTTTTATAATCAAATGATTTTTTTTTTCTTGAAAAAGATAGTTAATATAGTTAAGGATGTACACTTTTTTAAAAGTTAATTATAAAGTCAGATCTCAAAACACAATAGTCACTTGGCAACTACTGCAAATTAGTACTTGTTTCTTCATTAATTTTAGAACCATAAATTTATTTAACATAACCAAATTTATTAAAAGGAGCTATTTTTCTCTTGCTATAAACACAGCCATGTGGCTGCTTGTACCCCATTTAGGTCTATCAGTTTAAAGATTTTTGTGAATTTAATAGTATGGACCTTACAATAAAACTGCAAATGAGAGATTAATGACTGCAAAACATTTCTACATATAAGACAAGTCCGCAGAGACAACCTTTTGAGAAAGACAGCCCTTGTAAGAGAACATAGAAAGAATAGACTCATGCCCATATTCTCACAAATTTGTTCTTGTACTTTTATGTTAATGTCAACTAATGTGACAGAAAGCTTGTGCACTTTTATCATAAAGAGAAAATGATCCTCAGAATGCTCCTAATCTACAAAGTAATGTGTACATAAATGTTTGTATGTGGATGTAGGACTGACATAAAATGGTTTGTGAATTTTGCTTATCTATTTGTCTTAAATAACACACTAGAAAAATATCATTGTATTTATTTGCTCGTAACACACAAACAGTCTGTGATTTTAGATTGCCCAGACTCTGAAAAATATGGTGGATTTCTTTCAGCAAGCCAACAACTTATTTTTTAAAACTGACAGGAGGAAAAGAAAGCAAAGAAAAAATTTAGAAAGCTATAAGAAATGTCTAAGAATTCTAAGCATTGAGGACAGCCAGTTTCCACAGAGATCATGTCTCCCTTTTATTGTTGAAATAGGCCTAAAAATTCAATTTTTTACTGTCAAAAGGGTTGAATCAAACACAAAGAGAGCCCTATTGGAAAATGTAAGACATCATATATTTTGTATCAAAACCAGAACCTTTACAACTTAAAAATTTGATTGGATTCATCATGACTGGTTTTTTTGTGACTAACAGCACAAAGATTCAGTTGTAAATATGGATCAGCTGTATTTTCTGTGGTACAGATCACTTTGTGCAACTCTCCTGCCTGTGTGCAGTCTGTGTACATACATTTTCTGGATCACAACTGCTTTATAGCCCCTCTGCTGAGAAACAAAAAGCCAATTAGACAACAGAAATCTGCAACATTTTTGAGCAGATTTTCCTGTGGCTTTAAATTGTTGCAGTTTATCACTGAAACCTACTTGAAAAACATACATTTTCATTATATTACTTTGGGTTTCCTTGAATGCAGAACCATGTCTCTGAAGTTACAATATTAATGTATATTACATCATATTCTGCATAGTTTACCTGACAAACTCAGTGCATCTCCTTGAAAAATAAGGTGTGGATTACAAATTCTAACCCAACGAGAGATATTACACACAATAGCAAGAGTCAGGAAAATAAATTATTAATTATGCCATGGATAATTTAGGTCAGGTGATTTTACAAAGTGTAGTTATTTCACCTAACAAAATTAAAAATTTGTTTCATCCACAGTGCAGTTAACTCTAAAAAACAGGGAGAAAAAAATTATATTGAGAAGCAATTAAGCTGGGATAGTCTGTACTTCAAAACTGTTCAATTCTCACAAATTCTTACCTCTACAAAGTAAAAAATATTGAAAATTATGAAAAATGTTGTGTGCCATTTTGGTTCATAATTGCTTTCTGTTCTCCTTCTGGTATGACTTAGCTGATGAAAAAAAAAAATCCCCCAAAACCCCAACTAAAAGCAAACAACATTTGTTATCTAAAAATATACATATATTTTGTATATATAAATGTACATTTACTCATATCGGTGTGTATATGTGTGTGTATGAATATATAGAAGTAACCTGTTGGGGAATATTTCTAAGGAAACAACAGTTTTGTATTAAGACAGGCACAGATATGCTGACCCAGATTTTCTTTCTGTGAAAATGCCTTCATGACAGGTAAAATGCATAAAAGAAAATAAACAAAAAGCTTAGAGTATTTACATTTGTTTTGTCTGTACCTTCTTTTTAAAGTAGGATTTTCCCAGGCAGGAGCCTAGGTCAGGAGTGTAATGGGACTCCAAGAAGAGTGAGTCATTAACATGGTAAGCTTGCTCTGTCTGAGGTGCTCTTATGGTGCTGTGTTTTAAATTTGTGTCAAGGTTTTAGGTTTTTCTCACTCTGATCCCACCACGAAGACAGCAGGCTTGGAATGCACAAGAAATTGTGAGGGGACACAGTCAGAGCAGCAGCCCCCAGCTGGCCAGAGAGATAACCCCCAGCATAGGAAGGTGTGCTGATAAATAAAACTCAGGTAAAGGTGGAGGGAGGGGGGATGTTTGAAGTTACAGCGTTTGTCTTCCCTAGAACTCTATGCGTACTGAAGCCATGCAATGCAGCAAGTGGCTGAACTTCTGCCTGCTGATGGGAAGTAGCAAATTAATTACTTGTTTTGTTTTGCTTGCCTGAGAAACTTTTCTTCACCTATTAAACTGCATTAATCTCGACCCATGGGTTTTCAGTGTTTGCTCTTCCATTCCTCCCCTCCATCCCTCTCGGGGCAGCAGTCTGAGCAAGTCACCAGGTGGGTGCTTTGCTGTTGGTTGGGCTCAACCACCCACACACAGATAGTGTGGATACCTAGGGAGAGAGAATAAAAACATTTTTGAAATTATTTGCTCCAGGAATTACATGCTTCGCAACACAATCCATCAACAAATTGAAAATCACTAAGAAGATGTTTAAGCAATTAATTTGTAATAGTATTTAATAAAACTCAAAATGCATGGTTGTAACGAATTTGTGAGAAGTTATTCTTGGAGAAGAGACTGCTGAAGTACCTGCAAGGAGATGTTTCATTTTATTCTCAATTTTAACACTCTTATCATACATGCTACATTGAGCAATAGTTGTGGAAATACAGACAACACGTCAGTAAAAGATTTTTGGTTAAGGAGAAGGAGCATATCCCCAGAGAACAAATTCTGCCACATTCCAAGAAACAGATCAGAGCACCCATGTATTTCTGTGCATTGCTGTTTTTTCTCCAACAGCTCTCCAGATTAATAATACTGATTTTTACTCAGGAAAAAAGAGGGAAGTCAAATTCTACCATTGTTAATTATTGAAAATCTGTTTTGATGTGTATTTCTTACTAGAATGAAGACGGAGAAGAGCATAAACAAAATTCAGTTACATCCAAAATACATTAGCACATGCTAATTCTTAAAAGAATAAAAGGAATTGAAAACATCTTTGTGTAGCAACATTCTGCAACACAGCCATGTGGCAGATTGATAGTGCTCTCATTCCTTGTACTTAGGCAGTTCACAGACATAAACCCATTATTTCTGGAAAAGTGTTTGGACAGGTCTCTGTTGTACAGATTTTGGATATCTCCTATGAGCTGTCTCAAACTGACAACATTCTGAAGGACAATATTCAATGAATTATACTGTTATGCTTTGCTCTTCCAATCTTAGGAAAAATGCTTCCAGCATGGCTACAGAAAGATTGCTCTGTAGAAAGAACAGGAGGTTACATGGGATTGTGAAGTGATACATTTTGAATATCTTGATTTCTCTAGATCAAATCTCTTCATTTTAAAATTCAACACATTGCATTCACATGTAAAAACATCCCTTAGCAAAATATCAGTATTTTTTATTAAAAAAACCCCACCAGGATTAAAAATGAGATGCTAGAAATTTAAAGCTATGTAAGAAATGCATGAGTTTAAATGATTTTGTTTTCAAATTAAATTTGACAGGTAATTATTTTTTTTAAAATGATAGCCACTATAATTGCTTTTATTATTTTGGAAAAAGAAAAAAAGCACTCTGGATCATAATGAGCTCTTTCATTTCAAAGAAGACACTGGACTTGAGTTGAGTGTTATAATCACCAAAATGGCTGGGGGAAGTTTTATATTTGGATTTGCTTAAGGAAAGTATGTGTTTTTGCAACAATTGTGACTATGGACTAATGTGTCAACATTATTGTTGAAATGCATTAGTAATCAGCATTTCATATCAATGTATTGTCTCAACTGTTAATAGTTTAGTAGGTAATTTATTCTCAAGAGTAAGAAAGCATGACTCCATACTTTATATATATTCCTGTTATCATCATTGACACAAATTAATTTAATTGCACTGCTCAAATATACAATTGCAGAACTGTCATCAGGTCACAGAACATCTTTTACATCTGGCTGTGTCAAGCAAACCCATGGTGGGAGTTAGATGTATACATTAAATATACATTTCCTTATCGTACTTAAGAAAGAGCTGAAACATTTCAAGGACGTGTGAAATGATGGCTGCAATAAACTCTACCACTGAGTCTGCAATGCACAGAATAAACCCTATGTATCAAAAAATTGATGTAAAAAGACCATAAATGCCACACAGGACTATTAAATCCTCAGGGTGAAAATCATTGGCGGTATATACTATGAAAGTCCAAGAGCTTTTTACAGTATACTCAGTAAAACAAAAATTCTGCAGCTCATACTGTGACAGAACTGATATTGCCCTCTAAATGTGCCTTTAAAGACACATTTCAGTCAAGAATTTAGAGGTTTTGTTAATATATTTTCAGATCAATAAACAGGATCTAGTAAAGCATACTATTTAAATGTACTAATAAACACATTATTTAAATGTTGATGAATTTGTGAATATTTTTTACTTTTTGTACAAAAATTCAATATTACAGTATAATAATGCTCACAATTATAAGGACATAATATAAATGTATTTATAATGTATTTTATTCAATACAATTATAAAATATACTTATCAATTTTTTCTCTAATTGTAAATAATTGTGCATGTGCATAAATATAAATAATGATTTCATATAAACCCAATAATTTTTAATTAGTTTTACTACAGTATTCCATAGGAAGTTTTCCCTGTATGGAAATGTATTCCTTTAGTTTACATTCTTCATGCTTTTCAATACTCTGTTCTTATTTAAGCAATTCCTTAGTCCTCTAGGATTACTTTTCTCCTCTAGGATCACTTTTCTCCCTTCAAGATATAAAACCAAAAATAAGAGCAGGACCAAATCCCTCCTTTTACAGTTCCTTTGTCTCATTGCAAAATCCAGCAGGGAACATGTGAGCCTGACGTTTCCTAAGTCTGCCCTGACTACCAGAGAAATTTGCTTTTATGGTTTTTGAAGAGCCAATCGCCGACAAAGGAGGCATCACAGCTCTTATGAAATTTCTTATTTAATAAAACAATGTAAAACAAATAAATAAACAAAATTCAAACAAATTAAAAGCCCTTCATTGCAAGTACTTTTTTAAAATTTGGTCAATCAACTTTTGCTAACTTTGGAAATGTTTTTCTTCCTTCCTTATTGGTAATGCTTTCTCTTTGCGGTTAAAAAGTGGGTTCTCCATTTCCTCTGCAGCTTCATGTGTTTAAGAAACACATAAGTCAGCCCCAAAGTGAGGAGTGTTCCTGTTACATTTTTCATGAATAAAAAGAGAGTTCAGTGGGATTATAGTTGAAAAGGTCCAATTAGGAGTGACATCCGCAGCCAAGACTACAGAATATTTAGCTGCTAATTTCATGTATATCAAGGATAGTGTTGTTCAGAGGCTTGAAATATTCTTAAAACACAGCAAAACTTTCAACTTTAAAGTTTTAAGTCTCTTTCTAGGCTCTACTCCAATTCCTGCTCAAGTATCACTTCAGTGACCAAGCTGGGGTATACAAATGTGATATATACAACAGTGGGCAACCAGTCTTTATGGTATCACAGTACTGGTATTTCTTGTGTTGGACTTCCACTAACCTGAGAATCATAATGTCTTGTTTTACACAGTGTAGATACATTCCTATCGAGTAGCAAACTTTAAAATGGCTGTTATCCCTTCAGGAATATTGGCGATATTAGAGTCTACATAGATGTGAAATTATGTGCATGATCTGTGTGTGGATTGTCCTCCAGAAGTCTGTTCTGTACTCAGATAAAACAAAGCAAAAGCTATATCAGAATTATTAACAAAGGTTCTGGAACAGGTAGGATACTTCATTACATAATAAAAGGAAAATTTGAATTATGCATTTCTTTCTGATCATCCCAACTTAAATGTACTTAGCTGGATAACTAAAAGTTTCAGAGAAAGTAAATCAGATGGGCAGTCATCCAGAATACATGAATGTTGTGATTTCTGAGTGGTTCTTTGTAATAAGGTCGTTCCTCCCATTGTGACTGGCTTTATGTCAGTTCTAATTTCAATCTTTATTTAAAACATGAATCGTACCCATCCTGTTCTCTTTCTCCCCATTTTTGGGCATTAGATATTGATCTCTGTATGGAGAAGTTTAAGCAGCCTGGAAACTCTTTAGTTTGGAAAAGGTATGCCTGAGGGGAGCTATGAGAAGGACCTATAGAATTATGATTGGCATGGTATAGATTATGAATAAGGGTAGATTTTTCAGTATTTGTCATTGAAAAAAAGGGACAAGTGGGACATTTAGTCATAGGAATATTCAAAATATTTGAAATAATGTATGATTAAATTATGGATCCTTCTGCCAGAGTATTGCAATGTTTAAGACAGGTAGATTTGAAAAGAAAATTGATAGAAGGGAGTTCTATTAACGTCTGTTAAATATGGTTATCTGAACCCAATCTCCCAGAGACATGCTGAACAAAATCCAGTTTTAATGTTACATTCAGAGATGATTAAATATGATCTCTACTGTAGCCTATTTATTAACAGGGTGTTTCCCAAGGGTGTTTCAGATAAATGTGGAACTGGATAAGGTGAGCTTCGAAGGAACCAGCCCACCACAAGCTTCAATATAATTTGTATATACAAAAACATATACTTGATTATTTTCAAAGAATTACAATATGTCTAAGTTTTAAATAGGAAAGAAACTCCATTTTGATTTTTTTTCTTTTCTTAAATATCCTCTTTTTTAAAAATAACTTTTTTTATTTTTCTTTTTGATAGAATACACTGCCTTCCTTCTCTTTGTACAGCTTTCCCTGTAATACATTTTAAGTTTGCTGTCTTTCCTATTAACAGTAATGAAGATTTTCTGTTACATTCAATGGTTTTGTATCAAAAACTTACTAAGAGTGTAAGAATTTTTTAAATTATTTATTTTGTTTTCAGAATCGTGAAATGATCTTTCAGTTCTTATCTTCTACTACTGATAATTTTGGTTTATTCATCAATCAATGAATAAATCATGCTTCTGAAAGCAGAAAAATAATATGTGGTACTTGGCACTCACCTAAGGTAGAAACAGATATAGTCATACATTCAGTAGGTAAACTAAATAGAAAATATATGCAAACATTAATTTAAGGACTCTGTCTAATGTTTATTCAAGCTGTAAAAATATTTGTCATTGAGAAACAATACAAATCTAAAGAGAGGGGAAAAGATGTTTAAATATTAATTACATGCTGAATGGAATGTAGAGAGATGGTTCATGGAAACTGGTTGCTTAGTAATCATACATTAATTTTCAAGAAAAGCTTTATACATACCACTGAAATAGTAATAGCCATGACAAAGGTAAGTATCTTAGAGATTATTTTTTCACTCTAACTTCACAGTAGTGGTAACAACCTTCAGGCATTTCTAAGATGCTTATCATCCTGATATGCATTTACTTGTTATCCGACCTTGTCATAAAGCATTTACAAATGTGTAGAAAATAATAAAATCATCAGAACAGTTTCCTGATAAAAAGGACTAGCTGCATTTATTTCCTTCTTTGTGATCAGTGAGCCCCAGGAAACACCTTATAACTCAATTGCCATTGTTTAATTTGCAAATGAACTTACTCCATCCTGCCTCCCACCAAGACTCTGATGTATTGGAGGGGCAGTTGTTGTATCAAGTGGCTATATCTAATTTTAACAGAGACATGAGAAAGATTCTGGGTTTGTCCCTGGACAATTAGTCTCAGATCATGATCCACCCTCTCTGCCAGATTGACGAACACATCCTAACCTGTTCCTGGATCTTATATAGCTTATGGGTACAAGACTCTTCCTCCCTATCTCAATTATGCCACTTGTTCAACAGATATCTGTCATCCAGAAGTACAGAATAGGTCCATGTGTTACCACTGGATACGATACAGTACAGCGAATTTAGCAGAAAAACTTTCCCTGCTGTGATATGAACTGGTATCTGTGTTCAGTTGGTGTTCTGTGTGTCCACAGGGGTGCCAAGCAGGCAGCAATGCTGTGCCAGTGATCAGGGCATCCATGAATATGTGAGTGCTTGTGAACCTGGGCAGGGTGGGGTGTGTGCTGCACTTGTGACCCTCTGCCTCTGCCTGCCCAAGAGGATGAGGGGATGTGTCCCTGCGTGCCTGTGTCTGGTGTGAGTCCTGAATGAGGGAGCTACTGGGGGCAGAGCAGTGTCTGTGGCTCTCTTGGTCCCCTGTGTGTGTCTGAGATACACATGCAGCCTCACTGCTGGCTGACCTGACGAGCAGGAACCAATCAGTTACATCCATTGCACTTGGGTGGAGACCTCGAGGTCACAGGGCTGGACACAGTGGCAGAAGAAATCCCAAGAACCAGAGCTGCTGAAGGCAGCAGATGCTTCTAGCATCCATTTACATGTACAAATTAAAAATATGACATTTATATGTATTTTTACCTTATACTGGATTGATACATACTGTGTGTTAATGTTATTTTTTGTGACTTTTTTTATGTTTGCTGATTGCACTCAGAAGTTGCAGGATACGAATGCCATGTATTGGCAAGTTCAGAAAACATTCTACCTATGCAAAACTAGATTAAAAATTCAATAAAAATTATATGCAATTATAGATTGAAAAACAGACCATCTTTTCTTAGATTGTTCTTAATGGAAAAATCCATTTGAATTTATCAGAGGATTTTTATTACGCAATAATTTGATGAGGAAATGCAATGCTATCTGTCTTAGAGTTAAAAGAAAGATTATAAATCATGACTTTAATCTCCTTTCTAAGCTATTGTTAACAATTTCAATGTTAATATTCCTTTTATCTTGTTTTATGTTCTTCTGAAATACACTCTTATCATTCCATGGTCTAAAACAGATAGAGAGCTTTTTCATCTGTTTGGTCAACTGGAATCAAATATTTTTGTATAAAGCAAATACACAATAATGGTATTCATCTCCACAACTCTTTTTACTTATTTGTGAGACTTTGCTAAGTATCAATCACCTTCTCTACCAGTCAACTGTTTATTGCTACAAGTCTAAAAATTTAGCAAATAGATTTGACTACTTTGCTACAGTGGGCTAATTGAGTTATATTAGGTTCAGTCTAAGGAGGGTAAAGTAATTTAGCTCTTTCTCTTCTGTCTGTATAAGCAATTGATACAGACACTTATATTGATAAAAATTGATACGTTGCTCTTTCAAAACCCAAATGATTTAACACATGATAAGCAATGCTCATTATCTGAAAATGCTATTTCTAAATATAGAGAGGTGTTTTGTGTAAATAAACTTGAAAATTAAATTCTAATAATGTACCCACCCTGAAATTACCTTAGCTACTTTCAGAGGCAAATCACACATGCTGCTTATGAAGATAAGAACATTTTACCTTCTGAGGTGACAAACATTTGCCAGACATTGGTGCTGAATTCCCACCATCATGGGAAGCAGAACCAAGGACTGTTCCTGGTTTGCATATCAAGGACAGTGTTCTGCTGCACCTGCCCGGGCTATCATGAAATTGTATCCTTCCCAAGAGGAGCCCTCTTGATACATACTCCAGCTATTGAAATGCTGTTTGCAAAGGGCGTATTTCTCTGCCACCACAGCCCTTGTGTCCTTCACTTTTCTAAATTTCTACCCAGCTCTTTGCCTGAGTCCAGATAAACTTCATCCAGTGTAATTGATTTTATGCTACTAGCACATCCACGAATGGACTTATATAAATAATCTTAAGATAAATATAATAACTAGTGAATTAATTTTCAGTTTTGATTTGTAACTTGAAAAGCTGTCTATGCATACTCTGAAAGATGTAGAGTTATAATTTGTGGTGTCTGTACAATTGATTTTACCTGAATCTAAAATATTCTTCTTTTTCCCCCTATTGGGTGAAATTTGTTTCACCTTTTAAGGAAGAGCCAAGCAATGAATCTTAGTGAAGCACTTTAATTCCCTTTATCATCAGTGGAGGGATACTGGCATGCAGAAATGGCAATTAATCATACCCAGATATATATTTTCTTTGAGAAATGATCCACTTGGAATTATATAATATCTATTACATTGCAATCACTCGTACACAGGTTCTGATCCCAGCACTGATGTTTACCTCGTTGCAAATGTGGCATGTTAAAAAGTACAGGGCATTTTAGTCATCAGTGAAAGAGAAACTGCTTCCCTCAAATTGCTTTGCTGTGTATGTTGTACTCCTGCTGGCAGTGCCAAATCCTTTACAACATATCAGAATCAACCATTTCTCTAATGTAGTTTGTTAGGCACAGAACTGCATAAAAAAACCCCAAAAGATTCTACAGTGAAAAGCTATGAAAAGTTGAGGAAAATAAAGAAAATTAGGCTTTTGTTTAGAATATTTTTTCTCTTTTGTATGCTGAAAATTAATAGAGTCATTTTACAATTCCCTTGCATGTGGGTAAATGCAATAACTGCGGTGAGTGGTGACTGCTCATTTTGGTGTTCAAATCAGTATCTGTCTGAAAATATTTCAATGTATTGTAAATCATTTTTTCAAGCAGTGTAGATCACTAATTTCCTTTGGAAGAGAATCAGCCAGCATGTTATTCAGGACACACCTGGAGGGCAATTTGCTTGACTCAAGTTTTGTGAAACGAAAATGACACAATGTTAATTCACTTTTAAATTCCTTGCCATGTCTAGGAATTAAATAAGCAATTGGATGAGACCAAACTGAATGCATTGAGATATTAGCCATGCAGTCCACTTATTTTGCCTGATTGTGACAGAAAAGTCTTTCATATCAGCAGTTAACATGTTCACATTTTCCACACCGGGCTTTTTCAGAAAACTCAGTGACAAATTCTTTGCAGATTTATATTCCACTTACATTTGAAGAAAATATGTCCCTGGAGTTAACTTTACATGTTTCTCATTTTTCTGTCTCTGTACTGTAACTGTTTTTACTACTTTACATCATGACTTTGGCTATACAAGGTATTGGGGGAATATGTAGTTCTATAGAGAGGTATATTTTCAAATAAACCCTATAAGAACACTCAGGCTCAGGATCTGATTAATTTATGTGTTTACAAACATTTGCATTTAAATATTAATACACAATTTATGCTATTAATTTATTAATTGATCAATTAATATGTTGCAGCTCTTTGCATAAATAGGATCTGTCTCTATCGTCAGTAGTGTTATTAACAGCTGTAATCATAATATTTAATTTACCTTTTGGTTCCGCTTATCTCAATTGATTCAGGTGTTTGGAACAGCCTCTGGAATTCCATTTTTTTCACAGGAGATTTTAGGGCAAAAGTTAATAGTTAAATTTAACTAGGATGCCCCATACCACATTATCTTTCACAAGCTGCTATCTTAATGCTAAAGGGTTGTGGCTGGTGCCACCAGCAGACCCAGGCCACAAACTCCTCTCATACATCCTGGTGCCTGGAGACTTGCAGGCTCTGGTCAGACTGGGAGATGGATGGGGCTGCTGCTCTCACTTCAACCTGTGGTGAGTTTCACACAGACACACAGAGGACACAGACACAGCCAGTCACACAGAGAGCCACAGACAAGGCACAGCCTCCAGCAGCCCCCACACTCAGGACTCACTCCAGGCACACAGGGACACGTCCCCTCCTGCTCTTGAGCAGGCAGAGGCAGAGGGTCACAGGTGCAGCACACACCCCACACTGCCCAGGTTCCATGCACACACACACTGGCAGATCCCCTGAGCACCAGCATGGCCCCTGTGCCTGCCCAACACCCCTGTCCAGATCCTGGCCCCCCTTACTCATCCCATGGGTCCCTGACTCCCAGGCTGATCCTGCTGGGTGCTCACTGCACACACACACCACTCACACACTTGTCCCATGGGCACCCCATCTGTGGGTCCTCCTGAACACCTGCACAGACCCTCTGCTCACCCAGTAGCCCTGCCCACACTCAAGGCCCCCTACTTCCCAGCTGGTCTCACCTTGGACTTTGCCATCAAATCCACACTCACACCCCTCACAGAGCCAGTGTGGGGGCAGGATTAGATGCTTGCTGCCAGAAGCTGGCACCTGGCACACATGCTGTAACTCACAGTCCCAATCCAGCTGCCACCACTAAGCCCCTCACTCTCATTCATACCCATCTCAGTAGCTGGTTTTGGGACACACACCACACCCGCCTCAGTGGCTGAAAGTTCATGACCCCACTGACTCCCCTAGCTGACACCACTGGCCAGGGGCACCTACTGTCAGACCAGGATATCTGGCTGCAGAGGTTGGCACCCAGTTGCCTCTTACCAGCCCCTCCAGCAGCTGGCACTGAGCCTTTAATGCACTGACACACATGAGATAGGGAGTGAGACTGCTCAGAGAATTCATTAATAGAAGATTTAATAAGAAAATAAGACAGATGGAAGTGTTCAGGTACAGGGTTCTGGTGCACAAGCATGCTGCCTGTTTTACACCTGACTTGCTCTTTCTACCCTGCTTTTCTTCTATTTTTCTCTCCTTAATCTTCTTTCCTTAAACTTTCTTTAATAAATTTTGCACAGTTCCACAATCTATCTCTGTGATAACCCAATTCCTCATCCTCCTCTTCTTTCTCCCCTTTGTACTAGTTATCACAGTCAGGTTGGCCCTCTCCAAAGCAGTGCCTGTAGTTACTTAATGACTTTTCAATTAATGATGGGAAATCTTGGGAGACTTTGCCTTTATTTACCCTTGTCTACTGTTTGTCTGTCTGTGTGTGTTGTTTATAACTTCCTCCATTATTTATTATCCCCTTTTGAATGGAAAATATCCTGTATCAGATAACTGAATGAAGCTGATGTTCACACATTCCATTCACTCTTACAGTATGAATTAAATATCCCTATCCTATATGAATTAATCTATAACTAACATAGAGAAAAATGATTCAATAGTGTCTAGAATACCCATACTTCTGAAATATTTTGTCATACGTATCATGTGGCAACATATTTCCCATTGCCTGCACCAGTAGGTCCATGCTGATTTTATTTTTACAACCTGAGGAAATGTTATAGAATGTTATATAATACATCCTAGAGCAGAAAATGATAAGTCAATGTACTTCACCTATTGTCTCATATAAGGTCACTTTGACTTTCTCATTATAGTAGGTAGGTGGTTAACTTAATGGCTCTGAAAATGAGTAACTTTATTGCAGCTGCAGTATAAGGCCTGTCTGATTAAACTTGTAATTGTACTGTGTCAAAAACATTTAAGAAATAATGATTTTAAAATATATATATTTTTATACAGGAAACATACCATTATGCTATATTTCTTATTATTACATGTTTTACTGAGCTCCCTGATTGAAAATTTTTAAGCTGAAGAAAATGTGTAGAAGTAGTCCTTCTGGTTATACATTGTACCAGCCTCTAGTAGGACAACGTAAACTGCTGTGACATAATGCAATTTAACATTTGACATAGTGCTGTACCACTAAAAAGTAGTCTAAGTGTAATGTAGTGTAATGTTACCAGCAGTCTAACAGCAAAAACAGGCTGTAAAAAAATTACACACCCCTTAGTCCTGCCAGAAGACAAACCACTTAAAATTACAGACTACATCTTCTGGTTGAACCCCATGGATTAATCCTGGCTACACCCTCTGCATATCTAAAAACTGCTCAAGAGGTTTATTAAATGGCACTCAGCTTTATGTATAGTTGCAGTTGCTCACACAAAACTAAACATTTAGCAGCACCCCAGGATGCTTGTTTTCTCTGAGACAGTCTAACATGACAGTGGGTTTTACACCTGGTTAATACGGTGTCTTCAGATATCTGAGAAGCTTATTTGTACAGTCACTGGTTCAGTACTCTAGTTTTAATTCCTACTTTTATTTAGATACTTGCATTCCTTATAAAAGATCTAAAGTCATTAAGCTAAGTTTGTACCTTAATACATCTAATTCTATTGCCTCCCATATTGTTGCTACTGAAAATAAACACTACGGTTTTCTAATACAGGACTTACAGTACTGGGTTTTTTGAAAGGACAACAGGGAAATAATTTATTTCATAAATATGAGATAAGTTCATGGAGGGAGGAATATTTCATTCACATATTGTAATGTGGTATTAGATAATAGAAGTAAATTCAGATAGATTTCCCATGCAAAGGTATGAGAACACAAATCAATGTATCATGATATTGGGAAAAATGAATTCCAGTCTACTAGCTAAGTACCTGTGCAGCAGTTAAATAAGACAAAACACCACCTGTAATAAAATATATGCATAGCATAAATACATGTTAATTTGAGATAATAATAAATAATTACTTTGTTACACAGCTACATTCAGTAGTATGGCAAGATGGAGAGAGTAATAGTTCATTATTAGATGAAAATACAGTCAGGATCAGCACTGCTTTTGTCTTCCTAGAACAAGACATACATTTGTAAACAACTTAGCTTTGAACAAAGCCAAAGTAATGACTGTAAGAAAACAAAATTATTTCCACTGAATGTCCTAGAAAGTAATTGAGAAAGCACCAATCTGGAAATGAATGTGTCCCAGGAAAAAAAGACATAATATTTCATCTATGGCTACTTGTGAATAAAACATTTAAATGTATGTGAACATACATATATATGTAACATGTGTAGAGACATAAAATCATATATAAATTGTGTTTCAGTGTATAACAAAAAGATACATACATACATACATACATAGATGCATACATAGATAAACAGGTAGTAGTTAGGTGGACAGATACATAGCTAGATATAAAGATAGAGGTATCTACAGGCATGTTATTCAGTAATTGACAGTCTCAACTGGGGATCCAAGGACATGAATTTCAACATTATTCAAGTCTTCAAAGAAAGGCTGTGTTTCTTGCAGCATTCATCACTGTAAACAGAGAGGAAATGATGCCTAGGGAATATGCTTGCCATGTTACTCCTTTTTGAACCTCTGGTTACTCAGCATGCTGCTTATCTTGCTCAGTAATAGTAATCTTAAACAAGAGGAGACTTTTAGGTTTGTAACCTAAATAGAAATTAAAGTCTGAATATATATGGGGCGAAGAGAGCAAGAGAGAACAAAGAAAGCCCACTATTCTAGGTATTATGAAATGCAATAGATAGAATAGCCCCTATTCCTGAGCAAGTACTACATAGAGAACAGGTAGATTATTAGAAGAGTAAGCCTAAGTTCTCTATTGTAAAGGGAACAATTTCCTGACAGCTTATATCTGAACTGGCATTTCTCTTGAGGATTAGTGGCACATCATTTTCTCTTTCTATTCAGTCTAGCTGTCTCATATACTGAACATAAACATAGACAAAAATTTTATTATTCTCTCTACATCCAGTCTGTCAGACTGCTGTGAGCAAGAACAGTAAAATTCTGAGAAGAAATGTGCTTCTTGAATGACCACAGTAATATCACACGCAATTCACTTTTAACTGCTTTTTCTTACTTCTAAAAACCTTAATTTCTAATCAGACTTGACAATGTCATTTAATAAGTAGCTTTCCCCTACTGGTAAAAATAAGACAAGTTCCTGCTGAGTCTTATACATTCCCATTCAGGTTACAGTTAAAGAAGCACAAATATGTAAGCCACATTAACTTGTGTTTAGGTTTCCCATAGCAGGAAGCCAATTAAAAACACTTATTGCCAGCACAAGACAACATAATTGAAAAAAAAAAATTATTACTCTTCCATCAAAAACAGACGCAGTCACAACAAAGTAGATTTTCTGTTAACAGATTTTGAAGGTTCAGTAAAGAGCTGAATAGGTGACTCTGAACTGTCACCTTCTTCACTTATCCAGTTTAAATGGGTAATCAGATGGGCAGTTTTTCTGTTTTTCTTTATTAATTTTCCAGTGTGAAGGCTAAAGAAAAAAAAAAAAATCACCTCAAATACCTCTTTTGTACTTCCCCTCATGGTAAACTGAACTAGTTTTCACCCTGAACCCCAAACACCCTTTTTTTAACCCACTGCACACTTTGTTTCCTTCCTCATTTACATTTAAGAGGAAAGAAGAAGGAGGAAGAAAGGAGAAAAATCTTCAGATGTTACATTTCCTCTTAAAAGTATTGCAAACTGAACTGGTTCAAATAACTGGTCCTTTGGACTTCAGAAAGAACATGTAAATATCAGAGACAGGTCAGCAGCAACTTGTGATGTCTGCAAAATGCTCAGTAGTTTGGGTGCTGGGTCTGGTTTCTGTGAGAACTACAGTCTTGGTCTGATTACCTCACCCTGGGCTTCAAGATGTGTTTAGGCAGCCCTGCAGTGCCTGGTTTCTCTCCTGTGGACACTCTGACACATCAGCTGGGTTTGGATATCTCAGGTCATAAAGGCTCCTCAGATTTCACCAGCTGTTTTTAAATAAGCAAATAATCTAGATTTTGGATTTTTATCTCATTGTCTATATTACGCTTTTCTTTTTTCCACACTTTGCCTGTATGTGTGTGTATATATATATATGCCCATACATACATATATATCTATAAATAATGCCATTAGAGTTTTATCCAGCCTCATCAACTATGTGCTCTAATCCATATAATCATTTTTAGTTACTTATGGCAGATGCATTTAGCAACATGAAGGAAATTTGGAAGAAAAAGTCTCAATACCCCTCCTGTTCCAGTTCTTTGCTAAAAGGAGACAAAAATCTCAGTGAGAGCTGGAGGTTCAAGGTGCCCAGAGAGACAAAACAAGTGGTGGGCCAAGGCTGGAGTGAAATCAACTACCTGTTCTGACCCTATCAGATGTTTTAAAGATTCTCAGAACTTGCTGGAGTTGGGTAGCTGAGCACTTTGACTTCTGTCAGGAAAAAGAAAGAGGCAAAACAGTAAAAAACTAAATAACACCAAGGGACAGAAACTAGATCTAAGATAAATAAAGGAACAAAACATTAGTGGCAGGTATTCCTGTTGCAGTACAGATAACTGTGGAAAATAGTAGAAAAACACATTAAATGAATGAACTTAAGTCCTACATCCCTGAAAAAAGTCACTAATACAAGTACCAAGGCATGAGGAAAACATAAATATATCACTAAAAAATCCAGATCATCCTCTAAATAAGAAAAAGGTAAAAATATGGCAGTTTCCTGGATCAATGTTTTATGTATTGTTACTGAATAGGAAATGGCTCATTTAGTTTGTTTTTTAAAACAAGAGATATCTTATTTTAAATAACTCAAAATAGCTAAAGTCACAAAATTAGTTAATTTCACTTTCATCTTAGAATGATTTGGGTTGGAAGGGACCGTAAAGACTATTTCCAAACCCCCTGCCATTTACAGGGTTACTTCCCACTAGACCTGGTTGCTCAGAGGACCACTCAACCTGTCCTGGAACACTTCCAGAGATGGGGCATCCACAACTTTTCTGGGCAACCTGTGCCAGTGCCTCACCACTCTCATACTAAAGAATTCCTTTCTAACATCTAAACCAAAGCCACTTTCTTTCAATTTGACTTTGTGGGGAGGAGTAAGGGGGTTGAGGTTTTTATTTCAAAGAAAAGATGATATTTGCTATTAGAGGTTAGGAAAAGGAGAAGAAGAAAGAGAAGAAGAAAATATTAAAAGAAGGTAAATACTTTATATTTCTACTAAAGAGAAATTTCTACTAAATTTCTACTAAATGGAAATTGAAGAACAGAAATAATCCTTCTTAATTATATTCTAAGTTTCCAACCAGCTCTTGAATAATATTTCATCAATATTGTCTGAGATATATTTACTATTTTCCTTACAAAAACATCATTTGAGAACATCTATTAAAATAATCCTTATAAACTTCTTATATTTCACATCTACTTCTTCCCTTACCCAAAATAACAATTACCTTGCAAAGATGGTAAGTTAGACTTACACAAGCTGTTCTTCACAAATCCACATCAGTTGGTTTTGTATAATTTATAGATGCTATATAGATGTTTACAACAATTTCGTGCCTAATAATATCTTATAATATTCTTTTGGAAATCTGAGTTTCCGAAAGAATATTACAAGAATATTCTCTTTGTTTTACACCCTTCTAAATCCTTTCTCCTATTCTTTCCAGAGGAAGGCATTATGTTTGTTTTTTATTTTTCTGTGACTTCCATCCTCACTAGATGCTACTTCTACTTTATCACTAGATGCTGCTTCTACTTTTTTCTTAAATAATTTTGGGAAAATTTCCCCCAAATTATACAGTAAATTTCTAATGCTTTTTTTGATAATATTTTTCCTGCCAGAGAATTCCTTCCTTGAGTCTCTGTTGACTTATGTACATACTCTATACTGGTCTTCCTTTTTTAACACTTTGCTAATATAATTATTATCTATCATAATTACCATTTTTAGGTTGAGAAAACGTAGAGTGTCCACATAATAATGATTTTATAATTCTGACCATGTTGTTCTCAATATATTTATAGAACCATTATGTTTTCAATTGTGCTGTTTGATATTTGTAATTCATGCCTTTATCTTGATGATTTTGATGATTTTACATCTAAGGTTTCTGTCATTTCTACTAGTGTGTGCAGATCCACTTTTTTACTTTTTGGGGGCGGGGGAGGGGGAGCACTTCTGACTTACTAAAGTTATCCAATATTTTCTTCTATTTCTGTCTTTTTCTGTCCTTAGAAAATGTTGGGACAAGTGTATCTGTGCTTTCAATATAAGAGTCTCTTTCAGAAGTCTAAGTCTCTCAAGGAGGACATCACTTGCTAGGTCTTTTTTTCCACTTAAAAATAATTCCCAGTGGTCATTACTTGTCAATTCATTGAGTTGGTTGAAATTTACATTTTGAGCCCATTCTCATGAGTATGTAATTTTCTTTCCTTCTTTCTTTTAGATAATTTATTTTATTGGTTTGCAAAGGATTCTCTCTAATTTGTTTTCTGTATGCAAAGTCTGAAATAATTCTCACTGTTTATGTGAATCAAATTCAGTCTAGTCAAACATCCATTTGTGTGCTTCTATTTCCTTCCAAAGGGAGTCTTTGACTATTCAGCTATTGACCATCTGTTTCTTCTGGGTATTCTAATTGTGGGTATCTAAGTCTTTGTGATATTCCTTCCCAGATACTGAGATCTGATTTACTCTCTTGATTGTGGAACAGGCCAATGTACTAGACACAGGTAATACTCAGAATTCAAACTACTGTGTAGACAGCAATTGTTTCTTTACTGTATATATGCTAAGTCAATGAGTATCTATGCAAATATGTATATATATGTTTGTTAAATGCCTGGAAACTAAAGAGGAGCATAGGCTGCTTAGTATGGAATAATAGCTAGTGTCCTGGTTTTGCAGGTGGAAGGGGGGCTTGGGGTTTAGTGCCAGTCATCACTAAGGCAGGTGTGTCAGTAGGGAAATTGAGGTGCTGTAAGTCAGCCTTTTTTCCCGGTTCTCTCTAGTTGGAGGATATCAGCATAACATCTGTGGACCCATTTCTGCACCCTGTCCTTTTTTCTCCCCCACCCCCCTTCTCTGTGATGCCTTTGTGGGACGTGCTGCTGCGGAGATGTGCCTCTGGGGTGGGGTGCTGAAGGAACTGTGGCAAGGTCTGGCTGAGCCCAGTGGGGCCGTGGCAGTGTGGAGTTGGCCCCCTGGCAGGCCTGTTTTCCCCTCTCCCGAGCAAGGTGAAGTAGGACCAGCAGTGCTGGCAGCAGCCAAGTCCAGCTGAGACAAAAGGAGCACAGCAGAGAAGTAGAAAAATTGCAGCAACCTGCAGGAGACCCCACAATGTGGAGGAGTGTTAGAAATGGTGGCACTGGCACCTGCTCAGAGCTGACCTCAATGGAGAGACAGCCTGACCCGTTCTTGGATGATCTGGCCTCCAGGGGTGTGTCTTTGTTTTACATCATTTTCATGTTGGGGGGCAGCAACTGGTAGCCACTGGAACTCCCCCTGCCATATTGCCTTTTTTCCCAGCATCAACATGGGTGGAGCACAGGAACAGTCACCATATTGCCTTTGTCTTGGGAACCACATAGATGCAATGTTTTTGTTCAGGGTAGTAAAGAACTTTTTTGGGGTAAAATGCCTTCTCTGTTATCATAATTTTGCTGGGTTTATTGTGGATGGTTTATTCTTGCTTTTTGCTTCCAGTAAATTGTTACTTCAACCCATAATCTCTGCTTTTTGTCCCTCCCTTACTGCAAGAAGCACGGGAAAGAGAGTGGCTTATTTGGAGTTTAATATCTAGCTGGTGTTTAAACCAGTGCACAAAGTCTTAAATTTCTNTTTCTTTCTTTCTTTTTTCTTTCTTTATTTCTTTCCTTTATTTCTCTCTTTCATTCTCTCTCTCAAAGAATGACAAGGACTTTGAGTCTTTATCATTCTTACAAGAAAATAGTGTAAAGGAAACAGGTGTGTAGGTACAGGCAGAAGACTACGAGTTCTTCAGTTGTCAGTAATGGCAACTTCTGTTATGTGAAAACAGTGCAGGCATTATATCTCAGAACTTTAACAGATATCACCTGATAAATCTAGCCATGGCACTTCAAGACATTGATCTCTCAGATATTACCAACAGTTAACAGAGCAAGGATATATACTTAATTTATTTCTGTTCTTTACTCTCAGTGAAAATATGCCTTTATAGTTTAGTTCATATTCCAGAATATTATAGTTCATATTTCAAACTATCATGTGCAAAGATTAATAACAGCTTATGATTTCATTTTTGTATTTTTAATCTGTCTGTCACAATTTGGAAATACAGTCATGAAACTTAGTGTAGTCAATAGCAACCATATAAAAAGGTGTATCAGCAGAAGCAATTTTTTAAATTTGGTAGTTTTATTCTCTTACTATTTAGTTGAATGGCAAAGTTAAGGATAATTTATTTTAATTCTCATTATTAGTGGTTGTTTCAATTTTTTCGGACTGTTTTATTAATTAGAAAACAATGGGATATATAACTGCATTTAAAAAATATTACCTTTAAAGTGTAAGAATATATGGTGATCTCTTATGGATAATCTAGTAATTTAAAAGTTTCAAAATACTAAATTAAAACCCTGTGGTATTCTGGAACACATTTATTTTGATGTTAATTTATGTTATCATTAAAGATTATATAAACAGTATATTATGGGGTGTTCTCAACAATTTCATCTCCTCATCTTTCCCTTTCTTGGTCCTCCTACATATCAGTTGGGAGGTCATTTTTGAGAGCACAGAGGATTTCAGTTTCCACCTTCCACCTGTCACTTGTGGTATTAATTGTTAGTCCACCCCAGAAAGATAGAAACCACATTTTAAAGAAAACATTAGCCTCACAAACAGTGCAAAGACAGTCCACATTTTGCTTTAAACAATTATACAGTAAGCTTCCAATAAGAAATGAACTATAATAATTATTTCTCTTCTCATAATCAATTCAAATTCTAACTGGCAGAATTCAGTTTAGTACCATTTTGCTGCAATGCCAATGAAATAAATTTAGTTTGATCATTCAGCTAACATCCAGCAACTAGTTACAACACAAGAACATTACTATGTGTCTGAGACTTTTGGCTTTGGCTTAATTCCCTCTAAGTTTAGAAATTTAGTATTGCTCCTAAATTGAGGAGTATTACCATGTTAGACTTTCCCTAACAACACCAGATATACAAGGTTTTAATAGAAGATTTGGACTACACAAAATATATTGTCAACAAACTCCATAGGATTTTACTTGACTTCAAATTTGCAGAAAACAGACAAAACCCCCACATTCTGCATAAAGTCATCTGTGATAGTAAATGCCAAACAATTTTAAGCAACTGAAAAATATTCTTGAGGATCTCTTAGTGCATAGAACTGAAAGTTTTTAAGAAGAGTTGAGAAGTATAAACAACTGAAATGATGAAAAAGAATCGTACTCTGAAACACTGGGTAATGTTAGTGAGGGTCTGTTACCACTTCAGCAATGCAACATGAATCTCAATGTCAATACAAATTTCACATATCACTACATAATCTCTGCCTGAAGATAAAATATTACTACTTATAAGAAATTGTAAACATCTAAAAATTATATTCACTTCCATTACATTTTATCCTATTAAGGTATTAAAACAAAAAAGATAACAGGCAAAACCCTACTGATACAATTACTTATGCTAAATAATGAATATTACTGTAAATAACCAAGCTATATAGGAATTATTATAACCATAATGTAATGCTGCTTAGACAAATTTAATGCGTTCTAACAAAATTCTTGGAAATAAATTCTTTTGTAGAACCAAAAGAAAAGACAATTCTCCTGTCAGTAAGAGTAAAATGTGTTAAATGTCTCTTATTTTTTATCAGTGACAATGTTTTATTAACATTATTCCTCATCTTTTGTTCTACTTTTAGTAGAAAAGATTCAAGTAAAAAAAGAGTATTTACTACTGACATAGGAATATTGCTAAGTTACCTTTCTCTGTGTATTACTCAGAACACCCAGATGCATTGCTCAAGGACACAGATCCCATTCCAAATCAGGCCACTGGAAATGAAAACTCAGAAGATGAAATGTGTCTCACTTATATAACGCAAAAAAATCTCTCTGCATTTCTCTGCAATTGAGTGTTTTACTTTATTATTCAAAGTGCTTGAGAAATTGAGAGCATTCTTTCCTCTTGGATTGCACTATAGTGACCCAACACATTCACAGTTTTTAGTCTTCAGACAAATGAGAACTTCTTGAGATTTTAATTTTTCACTTCTCTTATTCCCCTTATGTTAAGGAATCATGTCATACTGATTAATATTGTGCCAGTTTCTGTTCTCATTAAAATCTGTGTCCAAAAATGAGGTATTGGAATTTTTCAATGCCTAGTCCATTATGTTAAATCAGGTACTATGCTCATGTATTGCAGTACTGTGACCTATTTCGAAGTTTAATTGCTTAGCCAATTTTATTTTTTTTCCCAAAAGGTTACCAAGGTATAAACAAGAATTGTCCAGCTGATGAAAATGCAGACAGCTACCAGGGATGGTTTACACTTGTGGGTCACAGTAATTTAGTTTAAATATTACACAAAAATGGCAGTCATATCTATTTCATATGAAAGGCTTCTAATGAGAATTGATAGCAGGACACTGTTATTTTCTTCTTATGCAAAATTGTGAAATAATAAAGATTAGTTAAAATCTAGCAATATCATTACGATCTTCCTCTGGAATTACGTGAGTGATTTTAGTATTTTGTTTTCTTGATCTTCAAATGAGAAAAAATATTCCATACATAAAGAAAAGACAGACAATACTCTGAATTTAATTACTGTCCATTTCAATGAACATATCTGACAGAATTTTGAGATGAGGTGATGAACAGATATATTTCAAGGGTGAAATTTTAATATTAAATTGACACATATATTCCTTCATGTCTACATTCAAACATTAAATCCATTTTGTACTACTCATAACAATATTTTACTGCAACTTTACATAATCTCTTTCATGCTAATGCAAAATGGGTAGCAATATTTTCTATTTATCCTGACCACGAAACAAAAAGATGTTTAGAGATGTAAGAGGTCCTCATCCAGAGGTCACCTCATCCAACCCCCCTGCTCAAGCAAGGCTGCCTAGAACTGGATGTCCAGAACCATGTCTAAATTGCTTCTGAACATCTCCAAGGTGGAGTGAATACCTCCACAGCCTCTCTGGGCTCCCTGTGCCAATGATCAATAACCTTCACAGGAAACATGTTTCTAATGTTCAGATGGGACCTTCTGTCCTTCACTGTGTGCCTTCTGGTTCTGTCACCAGGTATCACTGAAAAAAAGCTTGGCTACTTCTTTAGAACCTCTCTTAGGATATTCTCACATTAATGAAATCTCCCCAGAGCCTTTTCTTTTTCAGACTGAACTATCCCTTCCCTTATCTCCTCCATTCATAGGCTCTTAGTTGAACTGTGTCCACTATATCCATGTCTTTCTTGTACTGAGAATCCCAAAATTCCACACAGGCTCCACAAGTGGCCTCATGAATCCCAGATAAAGGAGAAGAACCATGTCCCTCAACCTGCTGGTAATACTTGCCTAATGCAGCCCATGATTCCATTTGCATTCTTTGGGGTAAGGGCACTTTGTTGGTTCCTGTTTCAGTTGGTATTTCCCAACTTTTCTCCAGGGCATATTCTGCCAAACTGTTTCTCATCTAGGCAGCCCCCAGCATATATTATTGCATGAAGTTGTTCCTCGCCAGGTGTAGGACTTTGCAATTCCCCTTACTAAACTCCACGAGCTTCCTGCTGGCTAATTTCTCCAGTCTGTTGAGGTCCTTCTGAACATAATCATGACCATTTGGCATATTAGCCATTCCTCACAGTTCTGTGTCATCAGGAAACTTGCTGAGGCGTACGCTCTGCCCTATCATCTGGATCATTAATCAAAATATTAACTACAACTTGACCCTACTTACAAGATACTAACTAGACTTCATGTCTTTGATCTTAAACAAACATATTTGTTTATGAGGATCTTAGAGGAGATAATGCCAAAGGCCTTCCTGAAGTCCAAGTAGACAATATCCACTGTTCTTCCTCCTCTACCAGTAATTTCATCATAGAGGTCTGTCCAGATGATCAAGTATGACTTATCCTGGCTGAATCTGTGATGACTACTGGTGACTAACTTGTCCTTTATGAGCCTGTGCTCAATCTAATCTGTGGAAGGTCTGCTGAAGTGAATAAAACTTCCATTGACTTAAAAAAGCTAATAAGACCAAACCATCAAGGGAAAATTGGGCATAAAATGAAATTGTACATACATGGTAGCTGGGTAGCAAGCAGTGTCAGGGGAAGTAAACCTTCAGATGCATGAGAGATTAAGGCTATCACAAGGGACAGTTAAATTTCATAGCATTAAAGTCTGTGATTACATAGCTGTTCGCCTCTTGTTCTTTTTACTTTCCAAATACACCTTACAAAAGAGCAATTAGAATATTAAAATCTGATACCTCTTTTTATGATAAAGGCATAACTAGTAGAGCTAAACCCAGAATGAATGGATGGCCCTCGAGGTGGACAGCTTGGCAAAAGTGCTGTCTGTTTCACTGTGGCTGATTCATAATAATAATTGATTTAGTTACACAATGAAAGAAGTAGCTAGACAGTAATGTTTAAGTTATTTTCAATCTTCCCTTAATAGTCAGGCCGTATATGAAAATCATTGTGGCTGGTGTAAAGGACTTTGCCAATAACTGTTCTTCAAGAAGGAAGCAGGATAGACCCTACACAGGCTTGTTGAACACTGCAAATAAATTGCTAGTCATGAAACCTGGCTGATTTCTGCCACCTAAAAGCAGTATTTTGGATCCTTCATCTTGAAACATTGCTGTATATTACACCATGAGCATGTTACAACTTTTCATGCTACAACATACAGCTCTACCACCATCTCTCATATATTTCATGAATCTTGGCATGTGAGAAGAGATAGTACCTTTAGGAAAACAAACAAGCAGAGAGAAAAATAAGCAAAACAAACTAAAAAAACAAACAATATTTCTCTGTACCAAGACAAGATCAACATACTGAAAAGGCAAACACCAAACATAAATAAGAAATAGTATATGAAAAACCTCATTTTTTTCCCACTCATAACATTTTGTCTAATAAAAGGTATTATCTCTCCATATATACCTTGTTTCATATCCTTCAGCTGTCTTGCTTACAGGAGTATTAGCATTTGCATTTGAGGGAGTATATCATAGCAGCTAAAATGTAAATATTTTATGATTTTAAGCTCAGAATTCATGTCCCATTTTCTAAAAAAAATGTTTTCGGGCTTATTAACATTATATGAATGCAGAAAATCCTGACTCAGTTATATGATATAAATTTTCAAAACTAGCTATGGAGAAGACTCCCAAATTCATTGAAATTGCATATTCGACTAGGATATGGTGATATGACCTTTTTATATAATGATCTTACCTGATGAAGAATCTAGAAAAGAAAGTAATTAATGTAGTTCAAATGTTTGACGGCAGTCAAACGTACGTCATCAGGTGAATCTTAAAATCTGAGACTCATAGAATGACTTGGGTTGTAAGGGACCTTTGAAGGTCAGCTAATCCACCTCCCTGCAATAAGCAGGGACATCTTCAGCTAGATCACATTCCTCAGAGCCAAATCCAACCTGACCTTGAATATTGACCACCTCTCTGAGCAACCTGTTTCACCACTCTCACAGTAATACTTTTTCTTTTAATAAATCTAGTTCGAATGGTCATTATTTTAGTTTAAAACCATTATCGCTTGTCCTATCACAACAGTCCCTGCTAAAAACTTTATTCCCATCTTTCTTATAAACACTCTTTAAGTACTGAAAGGCAGCAATGAGATTTCCATGAACACTTTTCTTCTTCATGCTGAACAACACAAACTATCTCAGCCTGTCTTCATATGAGAGGTGTTCCATCTCTCCAATCATTTTTCAGGCCCTCGTCTGGACCTTCTCTAAAAGGTCCATGTCCTTTCTATGCTGAAAAGGGCTTCAGGTGTTGTAAACTGCAACATTAAGAGACAAGTCTTTGTAGCATTGTGTGTACCATATCTCAAAATTCAAATTGACAAACAAGTATATTTATTTCAAATCAGACCTAGATAACTGGAATTTTAAATCATATGTCCAGATAAAACATTCTTTTTTGTCCCAGTACCCTTACATATATTTATGAAGTTCTGTGGGACCATGACAAACTTTGTCTCTAAGGATATAATGATAAAAAAATAGAAGCAGAAAAATTAAGAAAGCTATTAATTCACCAAATGAAATACAGAACATTGCAAAAATGCCTCTTTTTTCTTCATTAGCCCAGAGTTTAATAGAAAACGTTAATGTCTATGACAGGCAGTATTTTCTCATTTTTCAGATCTTATGAACCTCATACTTTCTTTTTTTGCTTCTGGAGTAAGTTTTAAAGACAAAATACAGGAAAGGAAATCCATATTTCTTTCTTATGTTCCAAACCCTAGTGTATGCTCAACTTAGGACACTACTGTTCAGCTGGCTACAATTAAGCTGAAGAATTGGTGCTCTATATGTTCTTTCATACTGAAAGGAAAGCTCCTCATTTCATTAAGCAACTCAAACTGTCTCAGTATAATCACTCTCCACTCATTATTCTGCACCTTCAGTTATCTGTATGGTTTTGATTCAGATGAAAAATTGATATACATTTCATTAGACATAAAGTCATGGAATGTAAAATATCATACATTTTACACAAGTTTTATCTCCCTGAGCCACATGGTTTTTTTCCCTCTGAAATCAGTGGAGTCATCCAGGTGCTGCCCACACATTACTACTGCTTCATGGTGTGTTATAGGTTTGATCTCTAGTGAAGTTTGTATGGGAACACACCAGCAAAAGTCAGTTCACAATATGTTTAAAAACACTGTTTTGGTGCTTATTGCCTTTATTTTATCTTTCTCTGTTGTATTTCTTCTATTTTCTTTTCATTTATCTTACATGCTGTGCCTGTATTCTAATGTGACAACTGCTGCCTAATAAATCCCCTTCTTAGCAGTAATTTTGTGTGTCCAAAAATACAGCCCATACTTTCCTATTCAAAATTATTTATTTCTCTGATTGCAGAACAAAGGCTTATCTTTCTGACACCATAGAGAGGTCATAAAGTACTTTTGATCACTGTAAATCATCTTGTTCAAGGAAAATGTAGAGGCCAATACATGAGATAGGATCAAGATATTTGCTCTGGAACAGTTTCTTGTGAAGAGCTGAATTTGAACAAGAATTTGGCCAAGTCTATTGTTGGTAAGAAGAACCTAGGATAAAACCAGAATCTTGAAGGAAAGATGATTCACATTCTCACTGGCTAGTAAGTAATGGTTAGTAAGTAATGGCTAGAAAGAAACTCCAGAGCTGTTAAACTCCTTGAGGAGAGGGATTTCTTTCTCTCACTTACACGGAGATAGCCACAAGGCATAAGCATCTGTCTAACAGTTTGACCTCTTGATATTTCATTTTCTTTGTGAGTTTAACTTGTACTTCTGAAATAGGTGGCATATTATTCTTGAGAATGGGATTTTAATTTAAAAAAAAAAAATTAGTAAAGTGTTTATGTGTCTGTTTGAACAGATGAAAATCTCTGAAGGTTCATTTTGTAAAACACTTGTATGTTCTATGAACTCAGTGGAGGTTTTGTTTGGGTTTTTTTTTTTTTTTTTGGTTGTTTTTGTCAATTGGATATTTCATCGACCATGGACTATGCTTTTCCCTACCAGCTGAAAAACATGAAAAAAACCCCAAATATAACAAACTGGACAAAATACTCCAAAATCTTTACTTCAAAAAGTTTTTCTCATCAGAATCAGACTAACCTCACTGTTCCATGATATATGAGAACATAATTTGTATCAGCCTCAATGTCATTGTTTTCAAGAAAACCTGGTGTTCACTTTTACAGAAGGTAATATATCCAAGAATACATCACAAAAAAGAGGCACACCAGGAACCAGTATACTTAAAGGAAACAAATCAAAAAATACTTGTAATTGTTAAATATGATTTAGTGACTTTCAAAATTTGAAATATATTTATCCTCTTCTGAAATATGACAAAAAGAAGTGTTGTGTTATATGGAATGTAAATTCACAGTGAAAGATGAAGATGTGGTAGATGAAAGGAAATTTCAAAAAAGGAAATTAAGTTGGCTTTCATCAGTCTCCTGAGTAGACTACCTTCTCCAATACTTCTGCCCTCAATTCCCCTTTTATTTAAGTGCTATTGTTATGTGACAGCTTAAAAAAAAAAAGGAAATAAAAAGAAGAAAACAAAAGCTGCATGCCCCAGTAACATTGTTTGCTAGTGACTGAGTAAATTAAGATAGACACTCTCGTTTTCCTTTGTAGACTTTCCCTTCCTCAATAAGTGATAAAAATGTAGGAATATATAAGCCAAGTTTTACTGATTGCTTCTCCCTGTGAGGAAAATATTTTAAAAGTACAAAGCCTTCAGAATTCAGATATTAATCCTGAAAAGATCACCCAGTTGCCACAACAAAGTCCTTATGCATTTGAAGACCCTGTTATCATGCTGAAATTTAGTTCTTTCTCTAGTTTTCTTTTTTCTTTAGCCACCCCTTTCACCAAAATGTGGATCTCCTGATAAGCCAATATCGTGCTTACCTCAGCCTCAATAGAATACACTATCTACCTCTTCTATCATATGTTCATATATGTAAAATATTAGAATATTCCCAAATTAAACAAAGCAAACAAACAGAATGTACTCCCAACCAGGCCCTTAAAAGAGTATCTACAAAAAAACCATTGTCCCTTTCCAATCAGTTGGCATAACAATACTAATTCTGTATCTGAAATTTTGCATTCTCAGCTTCACAATGGTTTGTTCTCAGGCTGAGGAATAGAGCTTGTTGCCACTAGAGATATGTTGTGGTGTGGTGGCTGTGGTACTTTCTTAGAATATAAAAAGGGTGTTTTCAAGCTCTTTTAGATTAAAGAGCATGTACAACCAGTTTCTCTGACTTCTTGAGAAATATCTACTGTTAGGTTAATATGCAAATAATTATTTCTATGCCTTTCTCCACATGGCATGGCATGTGAATATCTGAAGATACATTCTCAGGAATCGTCCAAGACAACCTGTGAGATTCCCTTTAAACTTAAGTATGAGAGTCAAAAAATCCCAGAAGGAGTCTACCTACTAAGTTAGATTTTACCAGAGGCATAAATGAGTTTCTGTACTGTCTTGGGGTGACTTCATGATGCTGCATCGCCTATTGCCTGCTCTGTGCCCAGACATGAATCCTGTGCTTTTCTGTACCTTTAGGAGAGGGGAGGGGGAAGCCAGTGGAATTCTTCAGGTAGCATGTGTTCAAAAATACAGATAACTCACTGAAGCAGAGCAGAGAAAAGAACTTTCCTGCTTTTCCCCAGCCTTTGTCTTCTTTTCTCAGGAAGGAGACAGCGAGTTAAAATTCTTTGCTTTATAGCTCACCTGCTAGCTGAGGCAAGAAAGTTTTTTCCCTGGGACTTTGGCTTCTTCTTCTTCTTCTCCTGGACTGTTTAGCTTTGCCCTAGTCTGGATCAACCTCACCGGGGGTCCCACCCCACCAGCTCTGGAGAGAGAAGAGTCCTCACCTACAAAGAATTCTGAATCCACCCAGGTTTTCTCCACAGGGAGAGGTTTTATTATCTAACATTATTCTCTTTTTTT
>VXAC01006908.1:0-68394 GCA_013399225.1 Rhipidura dahli | reverse complement strand
TTTTGTGCCTGAATGCACCCTGCTTGTTAAATAAATAGGTTTTTTTCACTTTCCTCTGAGGATATATTTTTTCCCTGAACCTGGTGGGGGAGGGGCAGCTGTTACCTGCTTTCTATCAGAGGATGTTTCCTCCAATTTGTCTCAAACTGAGACAGGTACATAGACCCCAAATTAGACAAAAGTTAGGCGTACTTAATTCCATGCTAGACAGGAAAGAGTGAGTCAGCATACATGGGAATATACATATATATTCCTATATATTCCTTCTACATGTCAGGTGAATAAAACAAAAGATAGGTATGAGATGTTTAATAAATTAAGGAGTATTAATTCATTTTTTTCTGGAGATATTACCAAGGTCAGAATATAATAAGAAAAAGTTTTTAAGACAAAATTTCCATAAATTAAGTCTTTCAGGCTTTCTTCAGGTTGTAAAGTTAAAAAAAGCAGTGCAAGACAACAACTAGCCACTTGGATTATTATATCAAATGCAACTAATTACTGCAGAAAGAATCTTCAAGGCACTCAAAACATGTCTTGCAGGCATCAGATATCTTCTTTTTAAAGCTTGTGTGTGTCTCTGTTGATGACAAATCACGACCCTATAAGAACAATTTAAAAGCCAACTCAAAACCTACTCTAGAGCAACCAGAATTCATTGTCAGTACAGCTAAAAGACAGTTATCAGGCAAGTCAGAGCCATAAGCTAACAAATGGACTCCAGAGAGCCTAAAAAGCTTGCTGACCTTTGATGCATGCTCTCTAGACCAGTACTCTTGCTGAACTCGAAAAGAATAACTTAGGATTAATTCAGTTCAGCTATCTGTACTAGCTGAAGGATAGCTATCATTATTTAATCAGTTCCTCTCCATATATACTCCCTGATCAGCCCTTTAGGAATGATTATAGAGAAAATTTGTCAGATGTCATTATCTGCAATGTAGTGTGCTTTGGTTTAACTATCCCACCTGTCTAAGAAATTGTTTTATTTTCCAAGAGAGAAGCTCTTTGAAGTGAGGAATGGTAGGGAATTAGGACTGAAACAGTTGTTTCCCAAAGCATGAAAAGAGAAAATTAATTAGGAGGTGTGACAGTTAAATTCTCCATTTCACACTTGTGGTTTATGTTTAAAAGAAATATGTAAACGAGTGAGGGCTTTTAGATGTAAAAAGAGAGAGTATGTCTACAGTACTATAATACTGTAGTATCTTGAGAGAGTACTTAACAAGCATAGAGGCTATCTCTGGAATACATCACAGACCAATAGACTTACTAGCCTGGTGTTGGGCTGTGTCATCCAGCCTTACCAATTTAGCATGGACATGTGAATTCAGAAACAGAGAAGTCTCTCATTCAGAAGTGTTGTAATAACGATGGAGCAAACACATAATCAAGAACAACTCAAAAATATTTGCTGCTATTACAGAATGAATGATTATTTATTCCATTTCGATTTTGCTGTCTGAAATTTTGGTTCCCAAGTCTAAGGTAACTGTGTATTTACCCATAAGAGAGCATACGAGTCACTACCTCACATTAAATCTCTCTCTGTCTGGGATGACTTGCCATCTCAAAGAGCTTTCTTTCTTTGTTGATTGTATACACAACAAGTTTAACATAAGCACTTTATGCTATTCTATCTGCCTTAAAGCATCTCTCCCTGGCCACCAGCTGACTCTCCAGAACATGGAACTTATGCAGACAGAGTCATATCTGTCATCAACTGGCCTCCAAATCTCCATTTTTTTGACATCCTTGGGCATCTAATATCAAGAGCTGGAAGAAGGCAGGATGTTAATTTTTACCTGAAAACCACTATGTTTTGAGCCTATGGCTCAAAATATGATATTGACGCTGCTGGTAACAGGGCACATGTTTTGCACAAAGCCTCGGGACTCAGGCTTGTTGGACCTTCTCTCTCTGATCCTTTATTGAGCTGCCTGCAGCTTTGTTTCACTTGGTTTAACTGTGACAGTAATTTTTTTCTAATTAACCAGCCAACTTGGTTTGCTTTTGAATAACTTATGAACAATGTCATTGACATTTTAGGATGAGGACTTAATGACAGCATAGAAAGAAGTTTCTGGTACTAGAGTACAGGCCTTGTGTCCACAGGGACATAGGATGTGGGCTAGAGATTCACAACTGTGGGATGAAAAGGGATGAGATACAAGCTAACACTGGAGACCCCACAACTGTAACAAATGGGCATTTATTGTGACTTTTTCTCTGTAGAACTATTCTTTCTTTTTCTGTAACAACTGGATCTGAACTAATAATGGTTCTTGGATTAAACGTTTAAAATTTCAATTATACTAACAACAAATTATTGATTGTGTATATAAGGTGATTCCTCCTTGCCTGCAAACAAGATTTTGATCATTAACAGTTTGCACAGTTGAATTCTCTTCCTGTGGGCAACCAAGATGGGGTGCCTGGATGTAGATGGTAACCTTTGGGTAAAACCGACTGTTTCCTATGCAGCTTGATTTACAGATATTCACAGAGATCTATGACGTAGGGCTGGCAAACATGGCAAGTGTGAATTAAATAAGTCTGCAGATTTCAGCAGCAGCAGCTGGAAGCCACAAAAATTTCTAGGCAGTCATTAATAGCCCTACAAAAATGTGTTTACATGACTGAAAACAGCCCACCTGGTATTCATTGTGACAACTAGGCTAAAAAAAAAGTTTTGTAAAGTTTAAAGATGAACAAAGCAGCACCTGGTCTTTCTCTTTTTTCCACAGCATTTTTTAATGTAATGAAGTTCTCAAGTACCTGGAGGTAAGTCAGACTGAATTAAAGTATTATTTTCTACTGATAGTCTTATATTCCTTTGTTCCTTGATACTTTAAAGGATTGCTTCTGTATGCATTCTCTTTCAAAGTTTTTGATATCCACACTGTGATGTTAATCAATGGTTCCTTATTATTCTAGTACACTCATGTATCATGGTGATAGCTTCTAGATAGGCACAGACTCTGAGAAAGATCATATCTGGATAACAGCAGAAGAGAAAAAACCAAGCACTGATTCCCAACCAGTTAATGAAAGAAGACAATTGTTTAGAAAATGTGGCATACCAAGTGTTCTTAAATGTAGCTTATAATAGTATTTGCTGAAATCAGTATTGCTTTGTTCATTGTAAATGTCAATTAGGTTATGTGACTGAGCTTATATCATATTCTTATGACAGTGTCATGGACACAACTCTGTAAACTGCCATTTTATTCCATCTGAGAGACTGTATAAATGTTAAATAAATATTCATTGGCTTAAATATCATACTGTTGTATTTGCCTTTTTACAAGATCTGACTCTGTATGTGAATGTGTTTGTGTGATTTCTTTCACTTTTTAATTTGAGTTTTTCTAAGGAGACAGGCAAACAGCTTTGGTAACTTCATTAGAACTTTGTTTTTAAGGTTTGTTCATCTCCATTTAAATCCATCCTGTTACTGCTATTAAAACATTCTTGAAAATGAGATCTGATTAGATATATGGAAAGCAGTGCAAATGTATTACAGAAATCTGATGAGTTACACTGAACATCCACATTGTAGACATTGACATAAGACAGTCTTATGTGCGTGCCCTTTCTGATTAGTGGGAAAAAGAAGACTCTTTTAGGGTACACCTAATCTGACTGATCTTAGGCATTTCATTTAGGATGAAATAAGTCATCCCTGGAAGTGTTTATTTCTCTTCATTGTCTGTCAACTGTCTATCAGGATGAGCACAGGCATAGCCAACAACTAAATTTTTTTTTTTCCTTTTTATCAGAACAGTGTCACCCTTTTACATGATTTTTGTGTGGACTATTCTGTTCCACTGCATTATTATTTCTTTATTTTTTCTTGAAGGATTAATTCATCTTGCTTACATTTTTTCAACTGAAATGTGGTTAGTATAGAGACAAACTCTCATTTTAACTTTGTCTGTGGTTGCCTAGATATAGTTTCTTTGCTTATTTATTTATTGTAGTTAATGTTTTAGGGAAAGAGAGTAAAGATTTTCAAGAAGTTTAGCATTTATTTCCAGTAGTTTGGTTGTCATAAATGACACAAATTGTGGATGCTGACTTCTACAGTTACAAGATAGGGTGCATTTCAAATATAAGTAGCAGGTTTTTTTTCGAAAAGTATATCTTATTTATTCACCCTGAAATTCAGGATGGTGTTCTCAGTCTTGTAACAGAAAACAAAAATTATGCTTCACATATAGTAAATAGGTAATTCTCATAGGATATCTGTAAGAAAATTATTTTAAAAATTCAGTGTCTGAGGCTATTATCCAGGTTTTCCACAGAA
Source organism: Rhipidura dahli (assembly GCA_013399225.1). NCBI lineage: Eukaryota > Metazoa > Chordata > Aves > Passeriformes > Rhipiduridae > Rhipidura > Rhipidura dahli. The sequence goes on along the minus strand of VXAC01006908.1, from coordinate 64,085 downwards.
TTACTATTTTCTGAAAGTATCTGGTATTAATATTTGTAATCAGTACATTAAATTGAGTGCATTTTTTCCAGGTTTGTGAGATATGATGACTTAAAATGTATCCAACTAAAAATAATAAAAAACTACTTATAGAGAGAAATCCAAGCCTAGGATCTGTAGAATTGGAACTAAACCCCACAGTTCTACAAAGAAAAGAAACTCTGTGAATCAAACAAGGTGCCTGAGCTTGAAAAACTTGGGCTGCAAAAAATATTGAGAAAATACCTTGTGTGAGTGTTTTTGGCAACTAGATTTTGACAATAGATGAAAATAAGATTTTTAGAAAGATATAAAAAGGTGTATGTAGTAAGTGAGACTATGTGTGTAAGTAAAACAGCAGCTTGCATGCACATACAAGCAAATACATTTATTTATGCATTCATATGAAGGTATACATGGATGAAAAGTTTAGGATAATCCATATATTTCACATTAGGTATTACACACAATATGTCTGTACATATCACAAATGTTAATCTTTTTTTAAAGCCCATGACAACATGATCTACATTTCTTCTGGGAAGACAGTAAAAAAAATAATCTGAATCAGCTGTTAATCTTTAGAAAACCTTGTGTGGAACAAGACTAAAATGCAAGTACCCCCATATAATTTCCTGAAACTGGAGTTCTTTAAATATTCTGATTAAACAAAGAAACACACAATTAAAAAACAAGTCCTTGAAGTCATTTTGACCAAAATATTGTCTTATGGATAAAAATAAAGCACGTTACCAGTCTATAAATACACATATAAGTGTAAAATTAAAGATTTATTAGTAGTACAGTTTGAATTTTATATTTGATAAGGATCAGCAATTGATCAAGTTGATCTTGAGTTTTGAGTATTTATGACAGTGAAGAAAACATTTACAGTCTTAATCATTATTACATGACTATTTTATTTTTTCTTTGATGAAACTACATTGTATGTGGAGAATTATCAATCAGATAATAGTATTCTTGAATGTTTGAATATGAAAAGTATTTGGTATCTTTCTCAAGACAAGTTTTTTAACAGCAGATATGATCGCTTATAATTTTTTTTTTTTTTTTTGGTTCTCTGCTTCTGGATTGGGTTTTTTTATTCTTTACCTCATGTATCAGTCCTCTTAGGCATATTTTGCTAGTCCTTAGTCCTACAAGCACTAAAGATTTGCCCTGCCTAATCATATATTATGTGTTCTAATGATAGTAATTTTTAAAATGCTTTTTATGATATTTCTTTAAAAAAATGATATCTAAGAATCCTGTCCTGTAGTCTACACTCAAGTGGGATATGCCTAAAAAATTTAATTTAATAGAGACTAAGGTGCTAAGGAAAAATATGAATAGCTGTGAGACTTCTGTTGCTCAGATGCTTACTGCTGAGTGTTCGGATCTTTTGGAAAAAAAAAAAAAAAGTGAAAATTATAGATAGCCATAATACTCAGCTAACAGTGATAAGGGATATTAACTCAGCATCCTCTTAGAAGATCTGGTAATGTACAAATATATCAACCACAAATTCTTGTCTGGAAATGTAGCATTTTGCTGCTCTGAGGAGACAGACAGTATCTTGAAAGAAATAAGGATCTTAAAGAGGACAAGGATGGGACAATTTTATAGTTGTAACAGGAAATTCCAGGAGGTCTAATTTTTAAACAGAGAAGAGAAAATGCCTGTTGAAATCAGAAATCCTTGCATTTTTTTCCACTTCTGAAGGAATAATTATTGCAATAATAATTCTTCTGATGCGCTCCTGCCAGATTTCAAGAAAGGAGGCCACATCTGGACTCCTGTGTCCAGTTCTGGAATTCCCATCCTAGCAGATATTCAAGAATTATCTGCATGCAATCCTGTGCAATGTACTCCAGGATGACCCTGCCTGAGCAGCAAGGTTGGACCAGGTGACCCACTGTTGTCACTTCTAAGCTTACACATTCTGCAATTCTCTGAAATTGATTTTGTTTGTTTATTTTTACTAGAACTCACTTTAAATAAGAAAAACTGGGGGAAAAAGAAGAGAAAGGAAAGGGGGAAGAAAGTTTCAGGACATGGAGACAGTGGACAATCATGGTAATTTCAATCTCTTGCCTGTAGAGTTTTATTTTTTTGGCATCTAGCAACATAAATACAGAAACTCTTAGGCTTCACGTGCTATTTGTGTATTCTTTTACCACTCTGTAGGAGCTGAACATGCCAATATGTCCCAGGAAAGGGCATTGATCAAACATATTTACCATATTGTTTAGCATTCATTAGTTAACTACTAGTCACCAGCTAAATATCAGAACTGCTAATTGTGTGTTTAATTTGTATAATTATGTGGTATGGTTGATAGATATTGCTTGAGATGGCAATATAGCAAAACAAATTAGAATACTAGCAAAAAGCAATAATAAACAAGTTGAGGAAATTTACTTAAGTCTAGTGTCCCTAATATTAATGGTTATAATTTTGCTTTTCCTTTTTATTTCTAGAGATAAATACAATTTCATTCTTCATCTATAGTTACCTTAGTGACTAAGAAATTTATAATTCAGGAGCAAGAAGAACCATGGTTAGAAAAGTCCATTCTAATCTGTGGCCATGTAAGTTTTTTTGGAGGGGGGTTGATAAGAAATATGTTGAAATGACTCACTGAAACTGTTCTTAAAGCCTGTTGCATTTTCAGCAAAATAAAGACTCTTTTGGCTTACTGAAAACATCAAAAGGATAAATTGTTGATGATACTACCTAGTAGAGAAGAAAAAAGACAAACTTTGAAATTCATGCATTAAGAAATATTACCTTTATCAATGTGATTCCATTCAGATTTACAGTAGCAGTAGAGCAAAAAGTCAGAAATTAATTGTTTAACTGGAGAAACTCGTGAGCAGATAAGGATAATTATTTGGTTTTGCTTGATAATGAGATCCATATTCTGGTCTCTAGGCAGAGTCAATGTAGTAGATGTCAGCCTAAGTACGGATTTTTCAAAGAACTACAGACTGTGAAAGTTATGGTTCAGAGAATATAAAAGGGAGATAAAGAACTACATACTAAATCTCAAGTTATGAGTGTGTACTCAAAATTTATTTTCTGTAGTCTGAAAATGCATAAAGATTCAAGGAATTCCTTATGTTAATTAGATCATTAGTTTATTTCTGAAACAGGTTCTGATTTTTGTCAAAACAGGAAAACATGGATTTTCACCTATTTTTCCTATTGCCACACAATTTTTAGTGCTGTCATTTTATATTCAACCCCAAAGATACATTAGAAGCTTATGCAGATGTTTGGAAATTTAGGCTCTGGAAGATTCCTGAATTTGGTATTGGCTTGATTCCAATTTAATTCATAGTCATGTAAAATGAATAGCTCTTAAAAGGGATTTTATTCTTTGGAAATTCAATATATACTCTAAAGAACCGGAAAAGTATCAGAGAAGTTCATGAAGAGTCATTGCAAAGAGATGAAACAGTAGATCTTGCTGTCATGAAAAGTGAGTTCCACTGGCAGCATATAATAAATATAGTTAAACATTAAAATTCATTTTTAACATTAAATATCTGGTATGTCTAGAACTTATGCACTTTACATATAAAACACTTTAAAGGTCAGGAAATCAATCACTCGTGTTTTACTTGTCATCTCTATTAGTTTAAGCCAATATAAAATAATGAATACTTCTTTGTATTACAGTTCTGTCTTGGCCTGATTGATCCTCTTTAAAGCTATTATAAAGGTCACAATATGGTAAGTCAAAGACTACTGAGGAACAGGAGGGCACGAGGTAAGATAAACATGTCACCTGTTCAGGAATGGAGTCAGGTTATTTCCTGTATTTGGAGGTAAATGTTAGTGAAACCCAAACCACTTTAGTGTTAGAGGTCTTCCTATATTTCCATTGTGTAACTTTATTTTTCATGATTTAAACATATGTACAGCAATATTAGCATCAGGTTGGTCCTTCTAAAATGTGACATAGATTGTTAAATGTTAACATTCTTGCTTGCAAAATTCCTTATACATTATAGCTGCATATTGGATGCTTATGCAGTCATTCCTCTTAAGAGCACAGTAGGTATTTTTGGAAAAAGAGTAAGTTTGAATCTAATTTTAAATCAAATAATATAATTATTTATAGTGCACAAGATCTATGTACAATATACTGAATAATTTTTGTAATTTACATAAATAAACATTTGTAAAGATACTATATATGCACATGAATATAGTAATTAAATCACTTGTATATGAAAAAGGGATTGTGTAAATAGGTAGGGTGACACTAACAGATAAATTATTCATAAGTTTGTAACATTAATGAACATGAAAAAAGACTTTATGGCGTAATTTTAAAATTATTAATTAAATTGATGTCAATAACCACAAATTATGTCAATAACCACAGAAAAGTTTTGCTATTTTGCATTGCATTTCCTATGAATTAGTTTAGCAATCTATTCATGCAGTTGTTTCATGTAATTAATTGCTATGAATTATATGATTATATTAAAGGTGGGGGCTTTTTTCCCCTGAGACTTATAATGTGATCAAAGGTGTGAACTCAACAAAAAATATAAAAATACTTTATTAGCATTGCAGCTGACTGTAACAATGACAAAATTGCATTGCAGGTCACATCTATTCCAAAAATGAACATTTTGATTTTATGATCAAAATTATATACTGAAGAAAATAAATGATTAGACAAAAATAAATTTTTGAGATTTTTTTAAACATTTTTTTTCAGATTATGTGAATGAAGAATATGGACATATATAAGCGTGCATAATTAAGTGTCATTGTGTGGTTTTACTGAGCAGTTTAAAGTTTTATTAATCTCTTTGAAAAATAATCAAAATAATCTTGGAGCAGAGGGAGAAAGAGGCAAGAAAGAGAGAGAGAGTGATGCAAAGAAATTTGTTAGACAACTTCTTTGTTTTCTAATTAAATGAGTTTGTTTCATGTCCCAGTAGAATTTATCATCTTCAATAAAACCTACATTGGAGAGAAAGCAAAACTTGTTTTTGTGAATGAACACCTTAAAATAATTTTCTGTAAGAAAATATTTAACTGAAAGTACAGAATTCCAAAATACAGATCTATTTTGAAATGCTGTAGTGTCTTTTAAATGTTATAAAAAATTAGAAACTATTTGATAAGGTTCAAAAATAATTAAAAAATGTTATTACTTTTATTGCTGATATGTTATTTACATAATTCTATGGAAAATATCATTAAAATACACAATTAATACAAGAAAATATTTTAAAACAAACAAACAAACAACAAAAAAAAAACCAGCAAAACACCCCACAGCTAAAACCTCAGCAAAAAAATGTCAAATAAAGGTGCTCAGGAATTATGGTAAAACTGAAGTGTTCAGGTTTGGTGTCCAGCTTTTGGCAGGGTTAGAGTTGTTTACCCTTTAAAATTAACCCATACTGTTACAGCTGCTCTCTTGTTTTAACTGGAAATGGCCTTAGACAAGAGAATTACCACAATGTTTTCATTCTAGTGTCAGAGGTAGGAAAAAGGTAGGCAGGTGCAGACTGGAATTGCAGAAGGCTGTTTAATATTGATTCTCTCTCCACAAAATGCTGTAAGTATACATGGATGTATGATACAAACAAGAAGAAAAGCTTAATTGTTTTTCCCTAATTGAGTTAAGGTTTCTATCTCTTAGAGGATCTTAACTATATAAAGTGCCACTTTCTAGATTTATATGATAAAGAGAAGGTATTTTGTATGTAGATTACATGCATTTTTCAATGTTTCTAAAAAAATTGGAAAAAGTTTATATTTAATTTACATGTAAAAATGCACTATTTATTACATGAGTTATTATATAAATTGAGCTATTTTAAAGATAATTTTTATATTTTGGATGATTTGCTGATGGATTTAGCTTCCTTTTCCAAGCAAAAGAGCTACATTTTTTACTGAAGAGAATCTACTTTGGTTTCTGTCTGGTTTCTAGACAGAAAATCTAGAACCCCTCAACTTTTGTTCCATCTGGCTTCCAACACATTTTACCATTATACCTCTTTGACTACTTCCATTATCATTTATTTCAAATTAGTGAAAATCAGGGCATGAATAAATTAGAAAGAACTAGTCCACTTTAAAAAGGAAAGTAATATGGATGCATTTTTATCTCATAAAGGTCCAGCATTTCAGTGTTCATAAACCTTCCACAATTACTTCCCTTGGATTGATGCCAGGTGGAGAGTTCCTGTTTTAATTGGATCAGTATTATTACTAGGTACTAATAGAAGGCAGCTTGAGAACTTGCTTGGACACAGTCATGGGCAAAATGGACATGGGTAACTTGTGGACAGAAGCAGTAGAACTGTATAAGAAGCAGCTTTTACCTCTACCTTCTCAGTGTGCTGCAATTAAATATTGGCATCTTACAGCTGGAATTGTGGCAATCTGTTCATCCCTGCGAGAGCAGAACAGAGGTAACAGGCATAAATACTGGAGGGAATGTATTTCTGAGGTCCTGAGTACTTAATCAAAACCAAGGAAACAGGCAACTCCAAAAATACACGAGGGGAATACCTTGGAAATCTTATTGGGCTACATGGATGCACAGTAAAATTATGTTGTCACTATTCCTCAGTAGTTGGTGTCTTAGGCACTCCTTTCATTCCACAAACAAACAAACTGCCAGAGGCCCTGATAATAACTTAAAACAGATTGAGACTTAAGCTAGTAATGTAACTTTGTTAAGGAGGTATTAATCACTTGATTAAATAATTTTCTAGTCTGCTAAACAATCAAAATTAGGTATTTCAAATTATGGTGTTAAATCATAAATAATATAACACATACAAGTATATTATGTTAGTTTTGGCAAAAGTATGACCACTCAGTACTATATGCATGAAATACAGAGTTTTCCACAGGAGATTTCTTATACTGCTTAAAAAGACAAAGCATTATCTCAGCTGCATGGGTATGGTCATTATGAGATGAAATACTGACACTGGGATACTACAAAGGAAAGGCAGATCAAAACAGGACACTGCAGTGCGTAGACTGCATCACAGAATCCAGAGCCTCACCATTTTTTGAAGGTTAAAATCTCATTAGTTCCAGGTCATAAATCCATACATGTTAAAAGAAATATTTCTGTATAATAGAGCTGCTTTTATTCCATATCTTTGAATCAAAAAAGTATATAATTGATTATACTGTGAAGTACTACAAATTCCATAGTTCCCCCTAACCCATGCATCAATATATTTTTTCTAACATAATAAATACAATGTAATAAAAATATGTAATTTAAAAGTCTATTTTCAAAAATGGAAGCATCTAAGAAACATTATTAGAAAGAGCATTCCAAATCAATGAACATAAAGAAATTTACAAACTTAAAAAAAATTATTAAACTCTAACTTAAAATCATACCAGTTATTTAGGTGTAATTTCTTGAATGATTATTTTGAAAGTATGAACGAATTCAGGTTGAATTAGTCTCATAGCTGAAACCTGCAGTAAAAGACCCCCCCTCCCAAAAAAGACCTTGTTTCCATCCTTCCAGCACTACCTGACGAATATGAGATGGAAAACAAGTAATAGATGGACTTTGCTTTGCTACTGCTGCTAACACTGCTGCTAACACTACTATTAAACCATATTAAACAGCAGGTGCACATAGGTTTACATCCTGTTGATTACAGTGGCCAAAAGTAGGTGTTTGGGGGAAAATCATCAAATCATTTAGGCTGAAAAAGACCTCTAAGACCACGGAATCCAGCTGCAAACCTAGCACTGCCAAGGCTAACACTGAACCATGTCCCTAAGCACCACATCTATTCCAGTGTGAGATTAGGACAAGTTTGTGAGGATAATGCTCAGAATATTCTCTAAAGTCAAACAGCTTTTGGCTCAAGAACTTCTTAATATGATTTTTATGTAAGAAATAAATTTCCTTTAATTATTTTTATGAACTTTCCTACTTTCTTTTTGAAAGCAAAGGGTTCTCTTTTTAAGAGCTACCCATGAGAAAAGGATTAAATCTGTCTGTGTTTTAAGTCTGCAATCGGATAGGTTCATTTCAACGACCACAGATTTTGTAAAGACAGTTGTTAAATTGTACCGCACATCCTTCAATAACATCTTTCTCTGGGAAATTTCTTGTGCCATTTAAATAAATGGTTTCACATCCGAGAATTAATTTCTGTCTTCTGTTGTATCACATTTCATTTCCCATATCCTCTGTAAAATAATACTGAATAAGACCTTGAGATTAGCTCAGTTAGTTAGACCATGGTGCTAATACCACCAAGGTGGTGAGGCTGATCTCTGTATGGGCCAGTCACTTTAGATTTAAACTTGTTGATCCTTGTAGGAACCTTGCAACTCAGAATATCCTGTGTTTCCGTGAAATCTGGTGTCTAGTCCAGATAGTTTTCTTCTCAATTTTATTTACAAACTAAGTAGATTCTTCCTAAAATATGCACCTAACTTCTACTTCTCAGTGAAGGTGTCTTGTAGAAAAAGATTCAGTCAAGATGAAACAACTTTTTTGGTTTTAGACCAAAGCTGAAATTTAAATTTCTTTTCTGTAGCATTTACTAAGAAAACTCATTTCAATATTTATAAACTTGAAATAGTGTTACATACCCTACTTGCAGATATTCCATACAGATTAGTACATTTGAATCAGACAGAGATATTTCAAGACAAAATTTAATATAATTTTGACAAGCATTAGAAGAGTTAAAAGAACTAATATAATTTATCACGTTATAATATTCTAACATTCAGCTAAGTGTTTTTATCCACTAAGTACTTAACTCATTCTTAGTCATATGACTAAGTTAAACACATGAATCTGAAGACATCAATCATTAAAGTGATTGTATTGTAGTTAAGAACAAAAACGGCGAGAACAGAAAAATGATAAATGTTTTTAATTAGTCACAGTTTATATCACTTTACTAAGTGAGGAAAGATGTGTTCATGGTGGTGATTATTTCTGACTTTTTTTCAAAGTGTTTCTTTTGACATTCAAATGATTATTTGAAAACAAAGGTCAAATGTCTGTGGGTGCTTTGAAAACGAACAGTAATGCTACTGTGAAGCAACTGATATATTTGTTACTGTTAGTAGTTAATAAGCCCTTAATCTCTGGAACTTCATCTACTATGCACAACAGTTCTTGAGGATTTTTTCCTGGATTTTGCTGGGGGGAAATAAGATTTTTTTTCTGTTTGTTTGTTTTTTGGTTTTTTTTTCATATTGTTTTCCATCTTGCACCTTTTTTTCTTTCATAAAAGTGATTAGAAATTTGAAAAACAGCCAACCAACCAAAACTAAATCTTTTTATGCTGTTATGGACTCATGACTCACTGCAATTTGAAATTCTATGCATATGAAACTCTGTTCATATTAAATTGCAGAAAATTTAATATAATGTACATACATATTAATTCTGAAATACTGTATTTCTCTTGTCCTTTGTGGATTTCTTTTGTTTGTGGGTTTTTTTACTCAAGTATCTGTTCTTCAAGAAGTTTCTAGTCCAAGATTTGGAAAATTGTGAAATGCCTTTTTGCTATAGCTTTTTAAAGCTCCTTTAGGGTGCCAGTGGGATTTTTGAGTTATAATTATTGTATTTGGAAACAAAGTCAATATCGTGTGGCAAAATATTTCTGTGGGGTTGAATATGGGAATGTTTGACTTACAATAAAAACTCTTTCACCCTTGGTATTGAGAAACATGTTTTGGTGAGGACATGTCTTCTTGGATGTTGTGTTCCCTATTTTTTCAAGACAACTGAAAAGAAGAAGAAAGTTAGTTTTGAAGGGTTCATGAGATTTTTGGGGGGTGCTATTTGTCAAATTAAAGGTTATTTTTTAAAAATAAAAGTCTCTATCATTCACAAGCAAAATTTCACAAACCTGTTCAATGTTCATATCCTCGTAGCAACGCATTGCTTAGTGTGACTGGGCAACCTCCACACCTTTCTGAATATTATCAACCAAAGAAATAAAACCTAAGTTTTATTACCCTATTACTTTAAGTGGAAACGTTTATCACATTTATATTTTTACAGAAATCTGAAAAAAACAGAAGCTAAACATCTTGTATCCTAGAAAAAATTCACTTATTACCTCAATGGAATTCTAACATGAATTTGATTTCTGCTATCTTTTTCTTTTTTTTTTTTAATTGTATCATTGAACAATATTAACAATATTCCATTTAAGATATCCTACATGAATTTCCCTATTACTGTATGGCAGTAATATTACCCTATAGCCATGAAAGATAAGCTAGAGCACTGATCCAACATTTGTGGAAATAATATTCTCTAGTTTTACTCTGAGTTTACATACACAGAGCATCACAAACATCATCAGCTTCCCCTTACTTCCCTTGCCCTTCCATGTTGATAAATATGCATGCATACAAATGCAGCTGTGCATACAAGCTAGTCACAAAATCAGAAAATCTTCTTCATTCTCAGTAAGTACAATGAACAGTATCAATATCCATAGCATTAAATCGCTGTCAAAACCTACACTTCATAAGACAGAAGAGAGTGATGGGTTGGAATCAAGTCTTTTATCCAAAACACTTGAAATGATCAAGATCTTCATTACCACTCTTTATGCACACTCAAAAGAGGGAATGGGAAAATCTGACTGTTTTCCATTGTCCTATAGACTGGACAGCATATCTGTACACTGCATTTTATTGTCTAATAATGACATAATCTAGAGAATGGATGTTTCTCCTCAGAAGAATAACTTAGTTTTCTGAATTTTTCTATGTAATGGATCATTCTATTATCATGTTGAAAACAAACAAACAAACAAACTTATTTTCTTCATGAAGGCAATATTAATACGTCTTTTAAAATCTGACAAACCTGTATAATGCCATCATTCAAATCTGCAAAAAAGTAATAACAAACACAGTATAAAAGGTTTCCTATTACTAATGCTTGTCTCTTCATATGAAATACCTTGAAGCATAATTAAAAGCTATTTTCATAAACACTAAAGACCAGATGACGAAAAAAGTGTGAATTTCTGTGTGTTTTTTATTGTTGATGTTTTATTGAGTTTGTTGACTCACTTTCAAAGCACAGTAATTTACAGCACTTTCCTGAGTGTTTCATGTCAAAATTTGAGAGGATGCAATGTATTTATAACTAAGCAATATTTATCTTTGTATTAGAATCCTGTCATATTCGCATTTAGAGTCTCACCTTTCTTTCCCCACAAAACTATTATTTTTTGCATTTTTTTACTTGTGTACACCTCACATAAGTGAGTATATCCCATGATTTTGCATGATAATAGCCAGAGCTTAAACAGTTTGCAAATGATTCACTACTTGTGCATTCATTTTAATGTCTACATTAAGGTTTTGAGTCTTTTCAGGAGTTAATTAGAAAGAACTGCACTGTAATAAGCAAATTTATATGAGCCTGAGAGGAAGAGATGTCTCTAAATAGGCATGTTTCAGGTATTGATCTTTATGAAGTACTTAGATTAATATGCACTGCCTAAGTATACTAAATCTGTTTGATGTGTTCTGGAGAGCAATCAGACAGGAAAATTTTGAGTTTAGATGTCTTGGAATTTTGCATAAATACGTAACTTGATAATGCTGCTCAGAAACATTAGGTTGTTTGCCCAGAAAATCACAAACATTCCATTAATATCTGACTGACCCAGCATTATGAATGGATGATGTGAGTTTAAGTGAGACCCTGCCTTTTGCCCAGGCCTCTGGCAGCAAGCAGTCATGTTGTTGAGGTGTCCAGCACGCCAAGACCCGCTCCCATTAGCAAGTTCTTTAATAATGGGTGATTCAGTCTGTTATAAACTTAATTATTTATTAATAGGAAAAAAACCTAAGACATAAGACTTAAAACAGACTATTACTACACAGGGATAAGACAAAAGGGAATACTAGTATTATACATAAAGGGCTAAATAACCATTAAATTTACAGCTCATTAAGAAATAGTGTAACTTAGAATCCAGTGTTTCTTACCATCAAATTATTGAAGAGGCATACATCAAAATCCTTTCCCTCAATTTCCAGAAAAGTAAGCACAAAGTTGCATCCAAGCTTCAGGAAGAAATCTTCTCACATATTCCTAGGGAGTGTGCAAGAGACTTCTGCCTCTGTGATAGTTTGTGTGGACTTTTATAGATGGAAGAACCATGTCTGTTGGTCACTGAAGTTCATTTTCTTTTATTTCTTTCCACATCTGCTTTCATACCAAGATGTGCACTTGGGGCTGGGGCTCAGACTCTCAGGCTCCTGGAGGTGACCCCTTGCTGGGCTATTAATCTGGCCTGAAGTATCTCTTCCAAATGCCCCAGCCATGAAAGAAAGGAGGGTGTCCTGCCACACCAGCTTCATGGGCTGGGAAGACTGCTCCTAAGAATACCCCTGGTACTATAAACTAGCTCATTTATAGCTCTTAAAAAATAAGTCTGTAGCATTGGACTTCTTTAGTCACAAGGTGCCTTGACTTGGTGGAAATGAGTAATTAGATTGTGGTAACTTCCAAATTTGGATGAAAATATGGTACTTCAAATAAAATTGTAAAAGTGTATGTGAGGTTTCCATGTAATGTGAAAGATCCATTAGATGTTAATTAAGACTTCTGTAATTTGCCAAAACAGCATATACACAGTATAGCACAGAATACCTTGAAGCAAAGAGATGCATTGAAGCACAACTTTGGTAATTTTGTCCTCAATTCCTCTTAATGCCTGTAGCCACTATACCTGCTAAATAGATCTTTTGTTGAACACATCAAAACACCTGCAGGCTTTTGATAAAAAAAGCTAATGGAATAAAGATAAAATGTTAGCTTTATGGGGAACTTGTATGTATAAGGAAAGAAGTGACCTTCTGGACCTTTGCATATCAGTCTGAAGTGGGGTGTTCTTTACCACAGAGGAACTAAACATGTCTATAGATTCCTTCTTAGTATTGTGCTATAACTCCTCAGCAGTATTTCAGGCTAAATATAAAAGATAGTCACTTTTATCTGTACTAAAACAGAATAATAGACAGTCCCCTACACTGTTAAACTGTTGTTACCACAAATAGAATTAAAAATTGGTTTATAGATTAAAGCTACATTGTTGTAGTGTCTGCATTAATGACAACAGAAAAAAAAAAAAAGTAAAAATATGGGGTTTTGGTTTTGTCAAACATTAAAACTGTCAATAACCACACTAACAAAACCCTCTTACTACAGAAGCATCATTTCATTATGGAAAGGCATGTGAACTATGTCTCACAAAGTCAAAAGTATGCAACATTTGTGTATCTGAGAAATTAAGAAAAGTTCTGGCTTCAGTGAAGAAAAATAAGATCAAAGGAATGAAGGTGAGTTTCACCTAACCTAATGCTGGAATTAGTTAGATTTGAAAGTCTTAATCTGAGATAGTAATTTAATTTTTTTAATAGAAAAAAATAATAAAGAGACAAATAGGTTACCCTACAGCATGGCTTATCTATTTTATTTTAGCCAAATATTTTTAATAAGTTGAACTGCATCCTAGAATGGCCTGTTTCTCTTCATTAATTGTAAAAGAAGGCTACAAATCAAGAGGTTTGCTCAGTTGATCAGAGCATGGTGCTAGGAGAAGCAAGGTTGAGTGTTCAATCCCTGTATGGGCCATTCACTTAAGAATTTAACTTGATGATCCTTGTTGGTCCCTTCCAACTCAGTATATTCTGTGTTCTGGAAATAAAGATTAAAAATTTCTGTAATCACTTACAGTCTCCATACAGTAGGTGTTGAAATCTCAGCAAGATGAATTCTACCACCAGGTGAAGAGCTTACTCTGGGTGAATTCTGAATGTAAAGAGATGTTTAGCTTGTCTCTGCCTTGACCTAGACATGTGAAAGAATATAATTTCTCTTAATACTTATTTCAGCTGTAGTGAATGGAGAGAAAACCAAGTCATTGCATGATTTTCTGTATCACATACCTGAAAATACATTGGGTGAAAGTTATGAAAAAGGTATGGAAGGTTTGTGCCCCTCTGAAACAAAGGACACTGGAATAGGGAAAGTGACTATGCAACTGCTGCAGTCATACTGAATTAAGGTGCTTTCAAATTGAGCAAGCCAGAAAAAATCTAATCCCCAGTCAGGCAAAACTGCAGCACTGTCTCACATATTCTAAATGTCAGAAATGTCAGGATGAAGCCAAAGTTGCAGTGAAGTATTTAGTGGTCACTAACTTTTATGGACTGCTGAGAGTGAATAATAGATGTATAGACACTGGTTATTCTGTACAGTGCAATATAATCCCATTAAAAAAAAAGTGTTTTGAAATCAGATTAATCCAACCCTAGCAAACAACCCAAAGGGCAGTGCTGGGGGTCCCAAAATCAACAACACTGTAAGGTCATAAAGCTTTTATGTCTCTTGACTCAGTCAACACCCTCAGGTGCATGGTGGGATTCTTGGGGTGTCCTGTGCTGAGCCAGGAGTTGGACTTCAATGGTCCTTTTGGATCCCTTCCAGCTCAGGATATTCCATGACTGTCTGCATTAAGTATTCACCAAGACTGGTCTAACATCTCTCTACAGTGAAGCTTCTTCCATTTGTGAGTCTCAAATTAATAGATCACATGATAAAGAGAAGTATTCTGTCATCTTAAATTCAATTGGAGATTTGTACAAATATCAGCATCCAAATCAAAAACAAATACAATATCTGCCTTCTGGCATGATCAAGGAACTGATTGCAACTGATTCAAAAACTTATCTAAGAATATTCATGCCTGTCTGTATTATGAAATAAATATCCAGTTTCAATCCAATGCTAGGTTCCCACACCTATTGTTTAAATTCAATGGTTTAAAAGTGATATAGATTGTACTCAGAATTAAATTAAAAAGGATGCCTCTATGCTCCCCTTACTTCATTTTGCTTCTCTCTCAATGTGCAATAATGAGGGAACTGTTATGTTTTTTGCCTTGGGCACTATAACTTGTACTTTGTTTAGAACCAGTCTGCATATTATTACTTTAACTAAATACATGTCTTACTTAAAAGTAAGCATAGAGAGTTTTTGAAAACACATTTGTATTTTTTTTTCAGACACTCCCTCTCTTTTCTTCTTTTCCACTACCTATACTTTAAATCATGCCAGTCAGGATATACAACATAACAAAAAATTCAAGCCAAGCTTTTGCAAATGTCTTCTGACATCATGAGAATATGAAATCAAATCAAAGGTAAAAATAAATGTTGCATTCCAGGCACTGGACTAGGGGCAGCAAGTTGCATTACTGAGGTGACACTAAAGGTCCCTGTGGGAAGGTGTTCAGTGAAGAGCAATAAAGCAGCCTTTGTAAGCTAATTCCCAGAGCAGCAGTAGCCTGACACTGCCCAACAGCAAAGGCAAAGAAGGGGATAAAAGGAGAATAAGAGAATCAGTATATTCTTACTATGCTACAGAAACAGAAGGGCTTTTTAATAAGAGCTATAAGTGAGATCATGACAATAATAATTTTTATGGGGTTTTTTTCCTCATGTTTTTATACTTGTTTTAGGGGAAGTGATAATAGAAACCACAGGTCATGAAAACTGGAATTATAGGGACATGTTGATTTGGCAGTGTCATTCCTAATGATATTTGCTGTCGTGCTTTTGAAGGCTCACAAAAGAGTAGAGATGACTTATGTGTGGATGTCTATGTCTTGTCTAAGCACTATTTTTTTCTGGTTTGGCCCATCTCAGTTGTGCATGCCAAGTGTTTTGATCTATAGTCTCTCAGTACAGCCCTCTTTCAGTCAATTACAATTGAATGTTTTGCACTAGTTTTTTTTCAATAAGACTTAATCATTTTCATGAAAGATTTAATTATCCATCTTCCTTCCAGGAAAATAAATCTATTTTCCTGACATTTAATTAAATTAAGGAATTGTGGTTCCAATAAAAAAAAAGTGTAATGCAATTTGCATACTAATCTGAGACTGAATGGAGAACAACCTTTCTTAAGAATGAAATAATCTGTTTTAAAATTTAATTAAGGCCACATTGTGAACACCTTTTCTTTGTGTTGGTCTGTGAGGTCAGGTTTCAGTAGCAGGGAGTGAAAAGGGGTGTTTTCTGTGAGAAGCTGACAGATGCTTCACCCATGTCCAGTGGAGACAATGCCAGCCAGCTCTAGGACAGACATGCTGACGGCCAAGACCAAGCCAATCAGGAATGACAGTAACACCTCTGTGATAACATATTTAAGAAGGAGAAAAAGTTATTGCACATTTGTAATTTGTAATAGCAGTCAAGAAGACTAGGCTGAGAATGTGTGACAGGAACAGCCCTGCAGACACCAAGGTCAGCACAGAAGGAGAAGGAGGAGGTGCTCAAGGCACCATAGATGGAGAATTGTTGCCTGTGGGATGGAGAGATGTTTGTGGAGGACTGCCTCCCATGGGAGGGACACCACACTGTCTCTCCCTCAGCAGCAGGAGAAACAATGTGTGATGAACTGACCAAAATCCCCCTTCCCTGTTTCCCTGAGTTGCTGAGGGGGAGAAGGTAGAACTTGGGAAGGAGGGAGGGGTGGGGAGAAGGTGTTTTTAAGACTTATTTTACTTCTCATTATCCTGGTCTGATTTTAATTAGTAATAAATTCAGCTGATTTCCCCAGCTCAAGTCTGTTTTGCTTTGGGTGGTATTTGCTGAGTGATGTCTCTCAGTCCTTATCTCAACCAATGAACCTTTGTTATATTTTCTCTCCCCTGTCCAGCTGAGAAGGGAAGTGATGGAGCATCTTTGGTGGATGCCTGTCATCCAGTCAGGGTCAACCCACTACAGTGCCATATTCACTACAACTGAATGTGTGCCAGTGTACGTGAAGAAATCTTGATGCAAAAAAACCCAACAATATCAACACAAATGGAGTTTAAAATCAATCTTCAAACTACCAAGTCCAAACTTTGCTTTTAACAGGCTTCTTCTATTATATAGATCTTTTTATATACCATTCAGTTAGTGTGCTAATTGCTATTTTTGTATAATATTTTTAATTTTATTTACAATGGAAAACTACTGGAGAGCCTCACTACTGTGTTGGTTAGGGTTGCCTGATTTTCCAAATTCCTGAACTCAGATTGATCTCATAGTGGCCTTGTCTTGCATAGCCAAAAAACAATAATAATAAAAAGATTTTCCCTGAATCTGTTCCCTTCCTTTTAAGTGCTTATACAGTGAGCCTCTTAAGAGTTCATATTTACTTGCCACTGACCTTGCTTAGACTCCTTTTTTGCATGAAAAGGTGTCCATTCCCTGATCAGCCTTGTTCCCCTTCCTTTATACTTCAAGTTTCAACTGAAAAGGAAGTAAAGCCTTATTTTTTTGCCTTCTGGTAAACATTTTATTCACTGAAGTTTTAGAATAGGAATTGAATGTAAGACAGGATTTTTTCAGTATATTATGATGTTGCAAATGCATTTTGAGGACCTTGCTGTTCAGTAAAGTATGAATTATTCTGTTTTTGTATAGTGAGCGTGCACTTTCAGCTCAGGGATAATTCGTGCAATTATTACTAACTTGAAAGCAATAAAGTAATTCCAGACTGTTAAGTTCAGATGAATATATTCTTATATAAAGTTATATAAAAAAGAGTTGGAAAGCTGCTTTGTTTTAGAATTAGTGGCATGCTGTCAGTTTCCCATAAGTGTAAGGTTATCGGATTCTTCCAGAACTGTTCTAAAACTGAAAATGTTTCCAATTTGCATTTATCTAACACTGTAAGTTTTCTACCTAGAATTAAGTTTGGAGAAGTATCAAAACATGCAAATGAGTGAAAACAGCATAAAAGGAAAGTATGTCTATATGAATTAAAACTTAATAGTTAAGTGTGGAAAAAAAAAAAAGGGATGACATTTTATTCCTTTTTTACATCAATGTGTGAAAAAGCAAACACAAAGAGCTGTGGCATGTTAGCCTTCATCATGAGCAAAAGTCCCACCAAGCTATTTACTTGCTCTTCCTCTTCAGAGGGACACAGTATTAAAATAGCATGAGAAGGCTTGTGGGTCAATAAAGTCACACTTTAGCGTGAGATCCTGCACAAGCTCCAGAAGAGTCATTGCTCCGGCATGAAAGCACCTCCTCCTTTCTTCTCTCACCTTATTGCTCACAGGACTATCACATTTTTAGCTCACTCCTCATTGCCGTAAAGGATTTTTCCCTTTCTTAAATACATTTTCTCCAAGGCATCACCATCTTTATTGAAGACCTCAGATGTGTCTTGCAGTGGGTCCATTAGAGGCAGTTGGAATGGGTTGTGCCCATCCAGGCACATCTGGACAGCTGCTACAGGAATTTATGCTAGAACTTTTTCTTAGAAATTCAATTTCTAGCACCACATATAGCTACCAATAAAGAAGTGTACCTTTTCAGAAGTGCGAGATGGTATAAATTAAAATGGCTTAAAATACTTGATTCAAGACATATATTACTAAAATAATCAAGTAGCTCCAATTGTTTTTTACCAAATGGTTGATGCTCAGCAGCATTTCATTGTAAACAAAGTTTTATTGTAAGCTTGTCTTAAAACTTCCATATATATAAAGAATGAATTTTAAGCATAAATTTAAGTGGAATGTACATGGGAATCAGTGATTTGATCACTTATTTCTACATGGAAACCCACAGAAGAAGTTCAGATAATAGAAGTGTAAACTTTATGACCATGCTTGAAAAAGTCTGCAGGTTTAGCCCACATATCTCTGTCTCTTTGCATTTCCTGTATCTTTTTTTTTTTCTGACCTATACTGGAAAATGCATGCAGTCACTTGAAGGAGGTGAAGTTATTTCTTGGACTGAGCACATAAAATTGAAATTACAAATTTGACAGAAATTCAGAGTATTAAAGTCCAGCCAATTAAGATAATACTGCATTGAAACTTTTGCATTGTCTTTCTCAAAGTTTACATGCCTGACGACCAAAGAAGTAATCAAAATAAGTTTAGTGTCTCTGAAGACTGACAGAGAATAATGCTGTTTGCTTAATTTAGGAGCTAGTTTGAGATTTTTTTTTAAATCATTTTATTGGTCCTTGTGTTACCTTACCTGGACTATACTTTCTTTCTAACATCGCTCCTTCAGTTGTAAAGATATTAAAAAGAAAAAAAAAAAAAATAGCCACAGAGAAAGCATCATTATTTCCTGACTGAATCACCTCCCCTAACTGTTTTGATGCACCAATTCCCCTCAGTCATTCCACGAGCCAACCAAATGGCTCTTCTCTGGAAATGAGTGACGAGTAGTAGCAGAAAAAGGCTGCTTTAAAGTTTTTAATTTGTCAGGAAGAGAAAGACTGATCAGCTCCCTTTGCACATCTGCAGAATGTCATAAGCATCATGTCCTGGAGATTTCTACTGACTATAAAGTAAATTAATATGAAATGTGAGGTGCCTTTATCCACTTTGCATTTGGTCTGGCTAATGTCTGCCAGAAAGCGGAGCATACTAATAGGCTTTTTGCATAAATGAGTACTGATTTATGGGGATTGCAAGATGGGCATAGAAAAGGTTAAACCCACATTTGAGGAGAGTGTGTCTAAATAAAGGTACACCTTGGACAAGTCTAATGCCAACTTTCCTCTTGAGACTATATAGCCAGACATACCAGAATTACAGAGTGAAATGAGGACCTAGAGACAGGAAATCAGTCTCAGGAGCAAAAGGAGCACATCTTAGGTTTTGGACATGGCTGCATTTTACATATAGGTTATTGCTAGACTTAAAAACAGGAACAATAAAACCAACTCTGAGATGATAGATAAGAATCTCACAGCTCCACCCATTATCTTCTGGACAGATTTAGTGACTAGCTTAAGAGTAGCTGACTAGCTTACTCTTTTGGCAGCTATAGCTCACCTCCATCTCAAAGGTAAAAGATGTTTCTATGCAAGGTATTTCATGGCATGACAAGCAAGATATCTTTTGCCCGTGTGGAGGTGATTTCAAGTCTGCACAGACTTGGATGTAATTCCTTGAGTTTGTATTTGCAAACTGCCTAGAGTTCAGATTGTGAGATTTCTGCTTCAGAGACAAATACTCTAAAAGTTGTAAATGCTCTAGAAATTGCACAAATGCTTGGACAGTCCTCTCTCATGCCCTGCCTCTTAGACAGAAGTTGAGCACACTGAAAAGGAAGAGGTACAATTGTCATTTTCTTCCCTATAAACTCAGTGACAGAGATTCAGCTTATTAGATGACCAGATAATGAAGACTACCTTTCCTCTATAGACACTGGACAAAAATATCTAACATAAGTGCATGTGATCCCCAACTGCCCACCTTTTTGATTTTAGAAGATTCTGACTGCTTTCAGAAATAAATGCCTGAAATTAGTATCCTAAATTAGCAATTAAAAATTAAAAGTGACAGCCTGAATTCCAAAAATGCCAAACAAGAAATTAATTAATTGCAAGGTTTTAGTAGGTGAAAATCTTGGTTTATTATACAAGAACAGACAGAGGAACTCACTTCTAAATGTGGAGCTCACATCTTAGAGAGATAGGATTATAAAACTCCCATTTGAAAAAGCAAAAACCCAAGCAAATAAACAAGTGCATAGCAAACTTCCTTTACTCAAAATACAGTCTAATTTCTCTAAATATACCTGTATTGTATTCTGCTACATGACTGAAAAAAAATATTCATATTTCACTTTTCACAGAATCACAGAAAAATTACAGTTGGAGGAGACCTTCAAGATCATCCAGTCCAACTGCCAACCTCACATCACCATAATCGCCCCTAAACCATATCCCTAAGTGTCACATCCAGGCACTTTTTGAACACTTCCAGAGACTCCACCACCTCTCTGGGTAACTTCTCCAGATCAATAGGACTGCTGGTAAATGACAGAAAGTGGATTGGTGAGCTCTCTTGCCAGCTCCTTCATTACTCTTGGGTTCATCCCATTCAGGCCCATAGTTGGATGGTTGTCTAATTTGCATAGCAGATCACTAGCCATTTCCTCTTGGATTCATGGGGCCACTAACTTCCACCTCTGGGAGCTGAGTATCCAGAGGACAACTGGCTTTGGTATTAAAGACAGGGGCAAAGATGGCAATAAGTACCTCAGCCTTTTATGTCTTCCCCCAACACCATACCACTCTCAGCATCCAGCAGAACATGGAAACTATTCTAGTATATTGATAGAATGTATTTATATATAAAATATTACAATATATATATACTAAATATAATCACAGAATATCCTGAATTAGACAGGACCCACAACTCTGAAGAAAGTGAGCAATTTTCTTCTGAAAATGTTAGGAAGAGAATTTTAAAAAGGCAATTAAGACCAGGGGGATTGTATTTGAAATCAATAACCTTGTGTAAAGAACAAAGCTTTTCTCTTTGGATCTCTCTTAACCCTAAGAGATTTGTTATGCAGAGATTCTACACATGTCGATCAAATTCAACTAAAGATCAGATTCAGTGGAGAGATACCAAAGGATTTATCAAAAAAGTAGATTATTTTTTGCTTATTGTAAAGTAATTAGTGTAAGGATTTTACAATAATTTGCATCAAAGAAAACTGAGAGCATATTATGAAAGCTGTTTTCCTTCGTCTCATCTCTTAGGTGAAAGAAATGGGGGGAATAAAAGTCATTCAGGTATTTGGATTTTAAATTTTTAAACAACATACTGATCTGTTTTATATGGAATACAAGTTACTTGTGTAATTTGCATTAAAAAAGGTTTTCTCTTTCGTATATAACAATTTCTGGTCTTTTTCTTTGATGCATCAATAAAATATCATATGCATCATATGAAAAATATAATGCTTCATATTTAGTGATGTATATATTTCTTTTGGGTTTTAAAGTCACCGGGTTGCTCTACATGCCAGTAATTTCACTGGCTTTTTACATATTTACATGTTGAAATTACACTGGACAATGAAAGACTAATTCTACACAATTACCAGAATCATGCATTTTTCAAGTGCTAGTTGCTTCCACTTAAACTTTCACTTAAAGCAATAATTTTTTACTAAGAGCCTTGCTGAGCATACTTCTTGTTATTACCTGAAATAACTACAATGATTTTCATAATATTTTAGTTTATATCCCCCCAGTTAGGGCATTTTCAGATACTGATCATGTTAACATGACTTGGAAATCTGTGTGGATACTTGTGATCTTACAGTACCATGACTGCTCAAGAGAAATCCTTACTTAAGGTTTTATTACTTATGAATGTAAGTAGAATTTTATTTCACTAGAAATTGCTTAAGGACTTGGCCAATATCTGGTTTCAAAGAGAGGAATCTTCTTTTTCAGCTCCTGATAGTTTTTGCTGGGTTGTCACTGAGTATAGATTAAGTGTCACATATTCTGAACAAGAATACATGTTCTGGAAGTCCTTGATTCATATTTTATTCTCATTTTTTCCTAGTTAAACTTCATTGGCTTCTATGACATGTATGGAGGAAATAACAACCTTATGGTTGTGAAAAAGTCATGAGAATGATTTTGGATAGACTGTTTCCTCAGAATCATTCTTTGCAGGAGGAGATGTATTTTTTCATGTGAACTTACATGTATGCAAGGGCCACACACTTCACATGTCAGTATTGTTGCAAGCTGAAAACAAATTGTCACTGTATTCTAACAGATATTACTGCCATGCAGATCAATGCACATCCAGACCCTGTTTCAAACAGTTTATTTTCTTACTTTCAGTTATCTCGAGCAATGTTTAATAGAGCAGTTATATAATAAGAGAATGGTATGAAAGATTTTAAAATTTTTGAATTACTTTTTGGTAGACTTAATTTATTTAATAATATTAATATGATTTTTGAATGTTTCTCCTTGGCAAAACCTTCTTTTATGCAATTTCCATGGTCTGTGTTTTCTCTTCTATCTTTTCTGTCTCCCATTTTGGTTAACAATAGTGAAAAGAGAAGGAAAGCAGGGGTTGGAATTACAGCATAACAGAGATGTATTTTTCTAACTCAGTCAAGAAGTGGTCCTTCTATGCTCCAGATTATGTTGTTGTATATTTTTGATCAATTCATTTTTGGCTGCAGAACCATTGATGTTCTCACTAACAGTGTGAATGACTTAATAATAGACCAGTTTAAGACCAAGTTACTACACAGCAGCTGCCGATTTAGCCATGAAACTAAAAACTAGGATGATCTTAACATTTACCGTAACCCCTTTATAATGGCACTTGGAAAATTTTTAATGCATGTGGCAAAATTTATAATCCTTCAGTGTGATGCTGTAACAGATAGTGAGAACACTCTGTACATCCAGGTATTGAAGTCCAGTCACAATGTATTTTAAATTTTGGCACAGCAAGATTGAGAACTGGTACAATCATTACAAACCCTCATGCATGGTGTCAGATGAAGACCAGAAGTAAAATGTGTGGGTTTAACTTTGTGAATAAGAAATGAGAGCCAGAACTAGAGTCATAATTGAGCATGTAAGTACGTCATGTCATAAAGAGGAAGGAAGAATTTTATAACTTGAGGTTAACTAGTAATTCAAGTCAAGGAGGTGACACTTTTTATAAGAAAGAAATAGTCACCTTTCTAAGAGAGTTTGAAAGTGAGCCAGATTTCAATTAAGGAGATTGGGGGACTGTCTCAGACAAATATAAGAAGCAAACTTGCTTTGGAGAAAAATGTTAAATAAATGCAGACAAATTGAGGGATTCTGAGTGGGAGAATTTCTCCCTCAGAATGTTGCTGCCTTTCAGATCTAAGACATATGAAAAAAATATATTTGTGAATTATTTTTTTTTAAAAAAATTTATAAGCAAGATCTTCCTTATTAATCTAACTAGTAAATGAACTGTTTTTCCTTCCCTTTCTCACCTATGCCTCTATTTTGCTAGTATGATGTGTAGCAAAAGTCACAGTGCTTTTTTGTGAATCAATGCCTTTATTTATCTATTTTTGTATTTTCTTCAGCCTGGTCTGTGTTAAGAATTACTAGATTCTTTACAAAAGGTGCCGTATAAGTACAAAATTCCCTCTTACAAATGCCATATGTTTTCATGCATTTTGAGAGAGACTGAACAAGTTCATACAGAAGAAATTCACTGAGGATTACTGGAAACACAAGAACAGTTTTTGGGTCAAGGAGTTCTTGTGTTGCAAAGACAGGAAACCTAGAAAAATATGTGGTGGAAGTATCATCTCAGGTTGCCTGGTACTCTGTACTCATCTGCTTTTGTCTGCAGTGTTAGACATGACAATGGGTTTT
Organism: Rhipidura dahli; assembly: GCA_013399225.1. Classification (NCBI taxonomy): domain Eukaryota; kingdom Metazoa; phylum Chordata; class Aves; order Passeriformes; family Rhipiduridae; genus Rhipidura; species Rhipidura dahli. The sequence goes on along the minus strand of VXAC01006908.1, from coordinate 39,805 downwards.
ATATTCCCAGCCAAGCAGATCTTTTTGTCTTGTTTTAATAACTAAGAGGTCCTTACCCAAGGGCTTGCAAATAATCAAAGAAAGCAGAAGGAGCCTTTACAAATTTCCAGCTGTCTAGGACATATCTCATGTTCTTGATGCAGAACAGCGTGTGATCCCTCAGAATATTCACAGTCCAGGTAGACAGTTGATACCCAAGGCATCAAAGAAGTGTTTTCTAGCTATCAGTGTAATAAGCAAGGCATTACAGGAGCACTGCTGAAACTCTAGAATCCTCAAGAATTTGTTACTTATGAAAGTGGTCAGCTTGAGTACTGATCCCCTGATTCCCTCAGGAGCATTGTGTTCTGGTTAAGAACTGGGGGCAATGCTGTGTTTATTCACTAGTTTCAAAATACCCTCTCTTCCCCAGTGCTTCTGAAAGTGTTGCCAGTGGATTCATGGTGCTTTGAGTTGCTAGTCCTGCTATATCCTAGGAGTCTTTTCTTAAAAGAATATTTGAGAGTTATTCTGGCTATACAGTAAAACCCAAACACTCATAAGCTTTTCTCAGTATTTGCAACATAGTAATATTTTTTTTTCTGGATAATTTCTATAGTAATCCTGTGAAGCAGCTGTTTTTTTTACCAGGTACAGTCTAAGCTGTATGCTCAGTATTGAAGCCTCACAGCTAGAAGATATTTTCTGCTTATGAAAAATGCTCATGTCTGTAGAAATAGGATTGTCATTGGGTAAAAGGTATAAAAGCTTCAGTCATATACAGGGTTTATATAACATTAAAACCCCTAAAACCTTGATAGCTCTGATAGCTATCCCTGACAAGACCAAGTGACTTGAGGAAGTGCTCTCATAACCAAATTCTTTCATATGAGTAGTTCAATTTCCCTCTCCCAGCTCCAGGGCAATTTCCTTAACCAAGACTTTCATAAGACCTTTGGCTTTACGTGGGCATAGGAGTCCAACTCTGTGGAGTTTCTTGCGGAATGGAGACATGAAACATCATTTATCTCAGGAGAATGGCACTTATATCATAGAAGAATGAAGTGTGAAACGATCATGTACCAGATTTGACTCAAAAGCTGACAGCTGCATGACCTACAGAAGTATACACTTTTTAAAAACTTGTTCAACTGGCACACTTTGGATAATGTTCTACAGTTTTGTATTCAAATCTTTAAGACAACAAGAACAAAATAAAATGAAAGAGAAAATAATATTCAAATGCTCATTTGCAATATCACCCTTTCCCAAAAACCCCCAAACTCTAAATCAGTAGCTCAAATTTTAATACTTTTATAATAGTAAATGTCTTCTACTAGTGTCTAAATATATGAGAATAGTGTAAACACTAGTATTAAAAATAAGAGTGGTAGGTTAGATGTTTATCATGCCATATATTCCTCAGAGTTTTTTATCATGCTCTCTCCTCCATGGTTTTCCTACCATGCTTGCCTACAAGGAAATCATTCATGACTTTCTTCCCATCTCTTGTTTCCATTTATACTTCAGTTTCTGCTGCTTCTGAATCTGCTTTCTGATGCATAATTTTGCACACTTTTTTAGTAGTAAGGGACAGAGAATTTTGTCATTTCCTTCCCTCAGAACACACACAAATGAACTCTCCTGATATTTATCCTGTCACTGTCCCACAGTTCACACACTGGTCTTTAAAATACCAGCATACCTCACTCACTACCAAAAATGAAAAAAATTTGCATATTAATTATACCTTATCTAGTAAAAATTGAACAAACACCCACAATTATTTAGAGGCACCCCAGACTTGTACATCATTAAATCACTGATGAATGGAAAAGAAAGCTCCTGAAAATGAATCTGCAGTATATACATGTGGTATTGCATTGCGTGAAGGAAGAATCCTTTATGAATGCTTATATTAATCATACTATTGACAGATGCTTTTGTCTATAACGTCTGTGCAACCAGTTCCTGAGAATTGGAGGTTAAATGGATTTGGTATTTGAACAATGAGCCAAACTTCCAACATGTCTGTATTCTGATTTCTCTATAGTAAACTCAAGTACTCAGAAAAATTGAATACCTTAAAATGAGACATAAAAAATACAACATAAAGAAGCATAAGCCACCATATGTAAGAAATATGGAGTGCTGATGAAAATGCATTTTAACTTATAAAGCTGTTAGGTGTTCTACCAGTTTCATAGTTATGAATATTACTCTGGGAATAGATACTTAAAATAGTTTCTCTTCTAGACTGTGACAGAAGAGGAAGTTGTACCTCCCTCTGCTCTCATAGCCTAGTAGACAAAGGTTTAACAAATTATACTGTATATTCATATTACAGTTCTTATTTTGTTTGAAAATACTTAAGCTACATCTCCAAAAGCAAATCCTAATAGATATAATATTTAGCAAAGAATGTGAACACTCTTTCTCTAGTTAAAACTTGAGGAAAAAACTTGTCTATTTGGAACAGACAAGTGGTATGGAAAAAAAAAAGAAGAGAACTGCTCTACAGTCCATTATGAAGAGTATTTTCTTCCTGGACATTACAGAAAATACATTTTTCAAACAACATATATGTCTTTCTTTACCTATATAAGTTTTGTACATTGCAAAAGAAAAGCTACTTGTTCCCACTATGTTTCAGATAAACTCAAATAAGGAAGTTTCCACCTGGACCAAGCTGTGATTATTACTAAACCAATTTATTTGTGAGTCTCTTTGTGCAATGAGTATGAGATGGTCATCTAGGATAGAATTTGCAGAATTTTTAAAGAACGGAGTCTTGATGAATTTAGACTTTAGTACTCAAATAATTTTGAAAACATGGGAAATGGAGGGCAGCATACACAGGTCATCTTCATAGACTGAAGAAATTTGCACACCAGGGTGGTTTTACATCAGAAATTAGAAAGAAATTAAGCACTTTGAGAAGCAAATCTCCTGCCCAAAACTCTGTCTACAAAAAAGTGTTCTTTTTTTTTTCACATGTAATTTCTGAAGAGCTTCCTACTTCCTTTACATTTACCCTTTCCCCCTTAACTTCATTTTTGGCCATGTTTTCTACAGGAAACAGCTCTGAATTTTTCCTCTCCTGCATGTCAGTAACCTGCGGAAGATGCAGAGTGACTGTTTATTTGGTAGTTTGGTACATCACCAAGTATAATTTAAGTCATAGTCCCCCTTCAGTCAGTTCCAATATTTCATTAAGGCCAACAGTGTGAGGACATTTCTTTTTTTTATGTAGATAGCCTCCTAGAACTGCAGTGACTTGGTAATTTTGCTTCACCTTTCTTTTCAGTCTCTTCACATCAACTTCATTACCTGATCTTTCTTCTTTTCCTCATAGTCCCTATTTTCCATTTTCTTCCAGAGTGCTTCAGTTTTGCTTTTTTTTTTTAATCCATATATTCATCGCATACTAAGAAAAGAAAAAGACCTTGTATTTTTGCTGTTGTCACATAATTTATTTCTTCTAAGTTACATTTTCTCCTCTATGTATGTGGTCAGACTGGAAGCTGTTCAGAATCCAAGAAAACAAAGTAATGTGTGCTTATATTTACTGTCTACTGAATAATTTCTGTACTTAATAGAGTGGCTGCTAGTTCTACTACTGAAGTATTCAGTCCTTTTTTACGAAATGAATTTTCTCATGTTTTAAGGAATGTGCCTAGCTAAGAACATGTCGGATAATTTCAGTTAATAAAATATGTGATGTTTAATACCTGAAATTACATGGGTTTTGGTAGAAACAGATGGAAGAGCAGCTTTAAGCAAAAGCAGAAAGCAAGTGCAGCAAAAGGAAGTCTGAGAAATGCCAGGAATCTGAGCCCACTGTTTTGCAAGTATTCAGATGATACTTCTTATAACTGTATTAATAAATTAAATAAGTTTAATGACCATGAAATTTTGTGTGGACAACACATATCACAAATGTGACATTAACTGTGGTTGCAGAAAACAATACCTAGGAAGAATCAGCAAGATCTGATTAAAAAAGTGGCTTTGAACTGACATAGCACATTTGCTAGTTAACAGCTCATAATTATGAGAAAGCAAATTTGCAATGCATCTGCAGAATCAGGGTGTAAGTGTTGCATCTGAAAATTTAAGCAGAAGATCTGAAAAAATAATAGATTTTTTCTTGTAATTTATATTCCAGTATTGTGCTGTTCAGTCTTTTGATTCTCTTCACAAATTATCTCGTGAAATTTGCTGAGAAAATTTCCATAGAAGCTAGAAAAGTTGTCAGGCAAAGTCATCAGTGAAAGAGAAAGAAGAATTAGAATCTCATGTTTTGTGCAATTACGTGAACTTTTTGTAAGTATAACCTTCTGTGACTGTTAAAAAAGCAGAAGATTGTTTTCAGTCTTTTTCCCTGGAGACATTTTGTTCATAGAGAAGATTGGTAGAAGCCGCTGTCTTACTAATGTTCTGGTCCACATTAAAAAGCAATGGATTAAAGACAGAAATGGCTCTTTGCCTAAACTGCTTAATAAAAGTGAGTCAAAGCCCAACCTCTCTCCTCGAGGCCAAGTAGTTATCAGCTAGTTTATATCCACACTTGTCTAGCTGATGGCTAGGCCTTTAGAGTGAGAGAAACAGAATGTTACGGAAATTCACAACATTGCCATGAAATGAGATAACAGAAAGCAGTGTATATGGTGAGGTGTCAAGGACTTCAGTTTCCTCTCCAGTTTTCTCTTGTCAGCTCTGAAGAGGTATATCCTTAAGCAATATAACTTCTTAAGTCACTTTGTGACACCTGGCATGAGGAGCAGAGATAGATAGGTCCTTGGTTTTTTATTTAGCAGTCTCAGACATCATCAATTCTGCCTCTGGTCAACTGAGCGAGACATAGCCAATTATTCCTTGCTTTGTGCTTGTCTTCCAGGTTCTATGTATCACAGAGATTTTAGCAGTCAAAGCTTTAAGGCATAGACAGCTAACTCCCAGTAATTTCATACTAGGGCTCTAATTTCAGTTAAAACTTAATTGCTGGTGAATTGAGCATTCAGACACACACTTGACATAGGCCCCTACCTTCCCAAGCTTGAAAAGACTAGGACTGAGGCATATATATAAATCTGTTTTATATCTATGTAACTGAAGAGTAAAAGATTTTTGTACCTGGGATCCATATAACATCTCATATGTCTACAATCTGTTGGCCACTCTATCAGTGCAGACAGATGATAAAAGCCAGAACTTCTAAGACACAGGCCTTAGTGCAGACACTTCTGTTGATAAGATGATTTGTACCTTAAATTACTTACTGATACTATTGTGACTAGCTCACATGCAGATGTCTACAATTTTATTATCTGAAGTAGCTCAATGAATCCCAGAACAGAGGATAACTAGTCCGAGATAAGTCATATGGTGTTAGCACTTGAAAAGGCTGGCATGGCTGATAGAGATCAGTACAATTTCTTTGAGGATATTGTGCTGAAAATCTAATAATTCAGTGAGTCCTACCAAGCTGTAAGGGTTGAGATTCTGTTCCAGCCTGTAGAACCCCTATTTAGGTACCAAAATGTTATTTCCTCAAAGGACTGAGGTATCTAAGTATACCACTCCTCTGGAGTGACAGACAGGATGCAGTACCCCATTGCATCTCAAACATTATCAGATACCTTTCTGTGGCAACTGAATCAAACTTTGTTTGTCAGGTATTTATTTATTATAATAAAACTCAGACACCAAACTCTATGCAGATATTTTATTGCTCCCATGGCCTTGAACTGAGCCTACCACAATGTATCAGGCCTTGGAAAAGGAGCTGAGTCTTAAATACTTTTTAAGATCATGGTGATAAATAACTTTAAAAATATATTTCTGAATGATAAGGTCAGATTCTCAGAAGTTCATATCTTTGTGGAAGTATTAAAATAAGTGACAAATTTTACAGAAAAAAAAAAGTCATTTAGCATAGTCTCTTCACTTCTAGAAGTGTCAAAATGCAAACACCTCACTTGAGAATATTTGTTTTTGGGTATTTTGTAGGATTTTATCTTGAATAATGATAATTCACTAATAATATTGAACACTTATTCAGTTACTGGACTGCCAAGATCTTTTAAATTTTTGTGTTTGTATACATATACCTCCATGTCCCTGCATCTATTTATATAGGGTTATGTTTAGGACATCTGAAGTCTTATAAATACTCCTTCTGGATTATTCCTTTACTGGAGAAAAGAAGATTTCAGGTTTTCCCTGGTTTGATCTGAAATGCAACTTGTACTACTCAGTTAACTTTTTCCAGAATAGTTTCAATATTGAAAAATAATCAGATGCTTTTGTAATATCACACACCTTTTACTGTGTTGAACTGCTCTTCAAGGCCGACTGAAGAGTCTATTGAAAGAGTTACAAATGATTAATTTGTTTAATTCAAAGCTGCTTTTTTTTTTTTTTTAATCTGACATAAGAATTGGATATTATGTTTCAAGTGGTTCAAGTGGTTTCATGTTTGGCTTGTGTGCTTAAAAACATCAAACAATCAGATCATGACCTTGTGGCAGAAAGTAAGTAAAAAGAAAAAAGCCAAGAAAAATAAGGAAATTGTACAGATCAGTATTTGATGAAGTTGCTTTTTTTTCTGGAATAATTTGCTTCCATAAATATTATGTTAGTAAAAATAAAAATTATAAAGCCACCACACTTATATGTGACAGTAAAGTAGTAGAGAAATCCTGGAATCCAACTTGGAAGTCATGAAAAATTCAGCTTCAAGTTTTGTATTGACATGTGCACGCATGCAGCTACATGTCTATATAAATTATTCTCATATATGCACACTTTTACTTCACATATATTTATTCTTGAAAAACTGAAAATGAAGCATTTAACAGACTATAGTCACAGAAGTACTGCAAATGTAGTATTCCTCACAGAACAATGTTCACAAGAGCTATAAAAAATTTCTTTTTGGGCATGGTACTAATGAAGGGTTTGTTTTTTTTGAGATTTGTGACCTGCGAGCATTGAGTGTTGCTCTATTCAGTGACTGAAGCATTTATAAATAATGCTCTCTGTGGTTAAATAGAAAGCTGTTGAACTCACTGAATTTCTTTTCTTTACTCTGCTGCTTATTTTCACAAAACTTCAGGAAACTTCATTATCTTTATGTGGTTTTTTTCTTTATTGATTCAAATCTGCCAGTGAGCTCAAAAACATTTTTCATAAATGACACACAGAGGGACAGAAAAGCACGTGTGAATACATGAAAACAGATCATTACATGAACTTGTTTTCTAAGAAAATGCAGATAGAAACAGTTCATCAGATACATATCTCTGTTTGCAGTATCTTTGTGGAAAAAATATGAACATATGTCATTCAGAATGCTTTCAATATACTGCAATTAGTAAGTGACATAACACTGACATTGAATGCTTTCAAATATCTTTCACATTTAGGCCCTCTATATCTACTTGATAGACAGTGCTGTATTAAACAGTTTCTCAAAACAAAATTAGGTTAAAAAATAACAGTCTTCTGTCAATATGAACTACTAGAAATGACAGTTCTAATCTTTCTGTGTCTGTGGATAGTGTATGTTCAAAGCTTCTTTCATCACAAGTGATCGCTAGGACTCTGTATTCTAAACAGAGAAAGACTTCAACTAAGATGAGTAAAATAATGAAAATAGTGATCGTTAGGTGAATCATCTTGAAGAAGAAAAAATAAAATAAAAAAAACAAGGCAAAAGAAAGTATATCTTTTCTTTCTTTTTTTTTTTTTTTTTAATTTAGGTATATTCTGGATATGTCAAACTCAGTTTTGTCTTTCAAAGAAACTCAGCATATCATCAGGTGGAATTTTATTGGAGTCTCATTTTTTCTAAAGCAATGTCTACTTTGTTAGCAATATATTTTTACAAAGCTTAAAAATTCACACAGTTAGCCATAGATTAATTGGATAATTTTATCTGTATTTATGTCAAACAAATATTCTGGTGAAGCTTATGGTAAATTTTTAATATTTTTTTTAGCAAAACTAATTTTATTGTTATTTTTGAATCATCATTTTCCAAGGATGTAGCTCAAAAATGGGGTGGGGTTTTTTGTTGTTTTTTTTTTTTTTTTTCGTACAGTCTGAAATCATCAGTAATTTTTCATTAGTGGCTTTTACCTGAAAATTCATAGGTTCAGGTGCTGTCATTCTCTGGTAACTGGTCTAATAAATTGCATTCTTATATTAAGACAGACAAATAGTACTTTATGATATATATAGTGTGCCTAATCATAGTTCAAACAAATTATTACCAAATAATAATTTATGTACAACAGACGTGAATATTGAACTAGTATGTCTTATATGCCTTGTTCACAACAGATAAAGAATATTTAAGATTTTTTTTTTTAAAACTTAGTTTATGAGCAGTTCTTGTGTTTACAGAGTGTGTTAGTTGTAGTTGGACTGACATTTCAGTGAAATTGCTTGTGATTCACGCTAGAGTACATGAAAGCATGATTTAGACTCTCATGGATTTATGTGGGCCTTCAGGACAAAACAACCTGAGAGCAGTGCTAGAGTGTGGTTTTGTAACGTGATTTCTATAGGATAGAATAGATAGAAATTCTCTTTGGTCAAATCATATAATCATGGCACATTATCTCTGGGGTACGAGAGAACCCAAACCCAAGAGATCCCTTGAGACACTATTTCTTACATTTCCTTCCATTGTGAGCATCATGATTGCAAAAGTTTACCTTTCTGTCCAGGAGCAGACACTCTAAGAACCTTCTCTTTTATGAATGATCCCTGGTCCTTTACTGTGTTTGGCTCCAGCCATAGAAAGGAAAAGAGGGTAGAAGCTTTCTAGATCAGCTGTTTGTCCCTGGGAAAAAAAAAAAAAAAAACAAATCTACAGAAGGTATTGATTTTTTCAGATTTTCCTGCTAGCATCTGGATGGTCTCAAATTCAGGCTGAAAAATATTGAGCTGGTAGACAATGTGGGTGGGTATGTGCAACTCTTATGGCACAATATAGATGTGGTGAAATGAGGCTTGTAAAGTGAGAACACCCCTGAAGGGAGTTGCACAAATCCACAGGATCTACCTGTTAGATAGCATGCCTGTGACTTTGCAGTCACATGCTATAGCAAAAGCAAATAATGAATAAATAAAATGCAGAGGATTAATATGCCACTTTAAAAAGTCAAACAGCAGATAAACAGACACATTCTTTTTTGAAATACCTGCACCCTCCAGTGTAAAACTGTAATCTTAAAGTTGCTTTGGCAACAGCAGGAACATTTCCATACCTGACAACAGAACTGGATGAGCAAGTCAGAATTTTTATTAACATAGCACATGTCTTCAACAAAGTCTCCAAGCTATAAAGCTCAGGTCTAATATAAATAACATGCATCAACAACATTCATTATTAGTTTTATTGAAACCAAACAGTAGATGTTAAATAAAAATCGATGCTTATCATAAAATCAGATGAAAGGCATCATGTTAAAGTAAATTTAGCTTGCAATCAATGTACATCTTTAATTGAAAAACCTGAAGTGAAATCTCAAATAACAGGAGGGCAATAGAACTAAAGAAACATCTATATAGTGCACTTCAGAAGAGAACTACCCCATTTTGTCATCATTCTTCTCATACAAAAAAATAATTTTTGTAATCTAGAGAGACAGATGACATTTATCATGTAATGGTAATAAAATTAGTTGCCTGAAATGCAGATTTTAAAAACTGAAAAGCACTAGTTTTTCTTCCTCCACCCATTTTCCCATACCATTTACAGCTCTGATTTGATTATGACTCATACAAGCAGACAAACATCACCAATGACTTTGACTCCTTGTGATCTCTAAATATAGGTCATTACAGTCTCTGTTATTCTGCAAAAGTCAACAGAGGGAAAATTAGCATTTTACTCCACTTCTGTTAGCCATATGCTACATTAAATGATAGCTGTAGCTTTAGGGATGGAATTATTTCTGGTATGCTGCATTCTACTTTATTGGTTTTAATGCTGTTTGCATTAGGTCATGACTAGCCTCTGCAAGGCTTTGCTCCCACTGGACAGACATGTGTGACAGAATATGACAGGGTAGGTTTGTGAAAAAAGAAAAATCATTTAAAAAAAGGTTATTTAAGCCAAACCATGAATTTCTTGTTTTATTAATTGCACTAGAAATGCTCATATTTTAGCTCCTTGATGGCTGGGAATAAAAGGATTTTGACCTAGTGGAAGTATAGTTCTACATCATCATGTCATCATGTCACAGAACTACAGAATAGTGTGGGTTGGAAGTGACCCTAAAGATCATCTAGTTCAAACCCCCCGGTCAAGGCAGGGACATTTTTCACTAGACCAGGTTTCTCAAAGCCCTGTCCGATGTTTCCAGGGACAGAACATTCATAACTTCGCTACATTCTCTTGTAAAAGACCTCTCTCCAGCTTTCTTCTATCCCCCTTTAGGAACTGAAAGATTGCTATAATGTTACTCAGAGCCTTTTCTCCTTCAATTCTTCAACAAGATTTAGAAGAATCAGGCTGAACAATCCAAACTGTCTTAGTTTATCTTCATAGCAGAGGTGTTCCAGGTCTCTGATCACCTTTTTGGCCCTCCTCTAGAGTTGCACTAGCAGGCTCATGTCCTTTTTATATTTGGGATCCCAGAGCTGAATGCAATACCCAGATGGGTGTCTCATGTAATGGGAGTAGATGGGGAGAAGCACCTCCCTCGTTCTCCCTTTGAGGCAGATGAGGACACAGTTGTCTTTCTGGGCCATAAGTCCACATTCCCACGTCATGTCAAAATTTTCTCTTACCAACAACCCCAGGTCCTTCTCCTCAGGGCTTTTCTCTGATTCCATTCTCTGCCTAGACTGTATATGTACTTGGGATTTCCCCAAGCCAGGTGCAGGACCTTGCACCTGGCCTTGTCAAACTCCATGAAGTTCTCACAGCTTTCTTGGGGTTCTAGTCCATTCATGGCTTTATCACACAATACTCTGCCAAGTAGATCCCTGAATAGGCCAAAGTCTGCTTTCCTGAAATCCAGGGTAGGAAGGTTGCAGTGTGACCTCCTCTCCATCCTAAGGATCTCGAACTCCACCAGTTCATGGTCACTGCATCCAAGGCTGCACTTGAGCTTCACATTCCCCACTAGTCCCTTCTTTTTTTGGGAGAACAAGGTCCAGTACAGCACCTCTTCCTGTTGACCCCTCATCCACTTGGATAAGGAAATGAAATATATCTCTATCAGTGAAATGTATCCTGTCTCACTTGCAGAAGAAAGTGAAGTATATGTATATATATCTATATAAACACATTTGAATGTAATCAGATTTTCTGGTTGAGAAAGGCCAGAATGAACTCTGAGAATTAAGTCTTTGGGTAAAGACTTTCAGAAGAGTTTTAGGACTGATAACATCTTGACTTCCTACGAGATTAATATTATCATCTATTTCCACTTTTTTTGCAACAAGATTTAGAAGAATCAGCCTTATTGAGACTAATGTGTGTGTGTGTGTATAAAATTTCATTTGCACAAATATACGCACAGGCACTGTTATTTATATGAAAGAGACACATATGTGACAGATGGGAATATCTTGAATTTTGCCAAGTACTCATTATTTCACAAGGGGCTCTGCTGAATCTGTTCCTGTGGTACAGGGTATTACTTGGCACCAGAATGGTACTATACTTACTGACTCATTCACAAAACCCCCTTGCTCTACAGACCTTAAAATGTCTTCAAGACATCACATTATGTAAGGATCAAAAAAAAGAGCAAGGATAATAGGGTATTTTAGCACAGACACACAGTGTACACAGTTTGCAGATGGTTGTTGTGGTTTAACCCTAGCCAGCTGCTCAGCCCCACACCACCACTCGCTCACTCTCCTCCGTGGACATGGGGGAGAGAATCAGAAGAGCAAACACAAGAAATCTCTTGAGTTGAGCTAAAGACAGTTTAATAGATAAAACAAAAGCCACGCACACAACAAAAGAACCAGGAATTCATTCACTACTTCCCCATGGGTAGGGAATCAGTCATCTCCAGGAAAGCAGGGCTTCATCATGTGTAACAGTTACTTGGAAATGCAAACATCATCACTGTGAAAGTCCCTGCACCCTCCTTGTCCTTCCCCCAGCTCGAGTGGATGGACACCAGGATGGGCCAAGACTGGGGTAGCAAAGTCCCTCCCACTCAAAGTAAAGATCAGATTCATGACCACCTGAGGAACATGAATGTACATAAGTCTATGGCATCAGATGAGATGCATGTCAGAGTCCTGAGGGAATTGGCCGATGTAGTTGTCAAGGCACTCTCTGTGATTTTGGAAAGTCATGGCAGTCAGGTGAAGTCCCAAGTGACTGCAGAAAGGGAAACACTGTACCTATCTTTAAGAAAGGTAGAAAGGAAGATCCTGGGAACTACTGACCTGTCAGCTTCACCTCTGTGCCTGGGAGGGCCATGGAACAGAGCCTCCCAGAAGCTTTGCTAAGGCACATGGAGGACAGGGAGGTGATTCAAGACAACCAGCATGGCTCCACCCAGGCCAAGTCCTGCCTGACCAACCCAATGGCCTTCTAAAGCCACTATCAGAATGTGGGGTTTTTTAATGCAGTACCATAGAGGTGACTTTCAAGGAGGAATTTGAAGGTCCAAAAAAAAAGGCATCTGTCCTGAGAACTGACTAGTCTTCAGTACCAGATCTCCAGATCTACACAGTCTGCAGTATAAGAAGGAACATGTATTCTGGAAACCATGCTGTTGTGGACTGCAGCTCTAGGTCCTTAAAGAAGAAGTGTGAATGTCAGAAACTTCAGATAAGCATAGCTAGAGCTTTTCATTCCTGATGAATGGTCATAACTTGTATCTAAAAGAAGGAAGGAGCTGTTTTCTCCATTTGTTAGGGCAGAAGTGAAATCAAAACTAAAACAAACAAACAAAACCCCAAAAAAACCTCCAAACTGCTGTGCTGCTAGATAACCTCAGCATCATGATCCAAAAGACAATAAAAATGTTTTGTTTTCATACAGTCCAGATATCCTTCCAGGTAGAAATTATTCATTGCCATGTTACTGAGTTCCAGTGTCCCATGAATAAGAAACCTTGGACTTATTCCAAATCATAGTTATGGTTTCTCTACAGTTATATCAGCCATTCCATGAAGCCTATTTGGCTTTTGAAATTCCCTCCAGGGGTCTGCTCCTAGAGTCTCCACACTGGAATGAGGACACATGCTTAGGGAATATCTGCTTGTTGTAAAACTGATCAGTTAAGGTGTCCATGGATGTTTGTTTGTCTGTCTGTATCTCCTGGACCATTCTAACAAGAAATGGGGACATTAATCTGCGACTTGTGGCTCTCATTACACTTACAGTAGCCTGTAGCAAAAATCTGAAAGTATAGCTGTAAATGAAATATATTATTTGTTACTATATTTTTATTTTTATTGTATGTCAAGATTCTGAAGTTCTTAGTCTTATTAGGTCATTACTTCAGATTTCAACCCAACTGAAAAAAGAATTTAAGACTTGGCATTATCCGCAGCCCTATAAACATGGTAGTTTAATGAAAGCCATTTTGCATGTCATAGTGGTTAAAAACCTGACATCACTTATGTCAATAAGGTTATTGCCATTGATTCCACTACAATAAGTATTTCACAAGTGTCTTTCATGTTGATGCTTAGCTTTAACTATTGACAGGCTTAATAGAAGCCATAAGCTATATTCACTTAATTTGCTGCTTGAAATAGGCAATCTCAGAGGCAATAACTAGTTAACAGTATATTGTTGCTCTTCACATGAATCACAGATTCAAAGAATCACAAAATCACAGAATCACAGTCTGGTTAGAAGAGACCTCTGGAAGAGACCATCTAGTCTAACTCTTCTGCTAAAGCAGGTTCATGTAGAGCAAGTTGCACAGGATCACATCCAAGAGGGTTTTGAATATCTCTGGACAAGAAGACTCCATGGTCTCTGGGAACCATGTTCGAGTGATCTGTCACCCTCACAGTAAAATTATTTTTTCCCCAAATTCAGATGGAACTTCATGTGTTTTCATTTGAGCCTTTTTTTCCCTTTTCCTGTCACTCAGTGGGCACTCGCTGAGCACCACTCACTGGCCCCATCCTCTTGACTCTCCCTTAACACATTTGTTTGCATTGATAAGATTCCCTCTCAGACTTCTCTTCTTCAGGCTAAACCTGCTCTGCTCCTTTAGCCTCTTCTCATTTGAGAGGTGCTCCAGTCCACTAATCATCTTTGTGGCCCCCCTTTGGATCATCTCCAGTAGTTCCTTGTTTTTTCTTGAACTGGGGATCCTAGAACTAGACACAGCACTCCAGATGGAGCCTCACAAGGGCTGAGTAGAGGAGCTGGATCACCTCCCTTGATCTGCTGGCAGTGCTCTTCCTAATGCAGCCCAAGATACCACTGGGCTTCTTTGCTGAGTTATGGTTGGTTTGTTGTCCACCAGGAATCCCAGGTTCTTCTCTGGAGAAAATGAAACAGTGTTCTTTATGAAGGAGTAAGGAATGCACTGTCCATTAATATTTCAGGAAAAGAAAAAAGTAATAACAAAATAATAATATTATTATTATATTAATAATATTGTTTTAATAATATAATAATATAATAATAATATTATTAATATATGAATAAAAAATTCAACTTGCTTCAAAACCCTCTACCATTTCTGTGACAAGATAAGGGTGAATATGCAATTCTAGTATTAAAAAGATAAGGCTGGTTACTGTTTCTACTTTATTGATTTTCACGGTTATGGGTTAGCAGTCCTGTGTATTATGGTGAGATAGCACATGTGGAGCAGAGTGAAGAAATTATTTAACTAGGTATCACATAATTATTTCATAAAAATGCTAGTATACAGCTTAGATAATGTTTTCAGAATGGAATACTAAAAATCAGGCATTTTACAGCTGCATTACACTACAGTATGTTTGAGAACATAGCTGAGTACCAAAGTGCCCCATGACTCTAGAAAGTTAAAAATGGTGGCCATGCTATCTCAAGACTTGATGGTCTCCATCAGGAGTGCTGTGGCAATAGGAATAATTTTTATCAAAATTATCAAATTTATATTTTTTTTTATTAGCTTCTGGAAGGAAATAGAGCAACAGTCATTGTCTGTCATAAAGAATGTGTGTGTTTGTGTGTATGCAGATACAGAGGAGATGTGGAGAAAGTCCTATTGTTTATGGAATAGGACTGATTGTTTTTGGACCATTTGTTGATAGTGAAACATAAGGAATTGGCAATTTGAGACTGAACATAAATAACGATGGAGCTGAAATTGCACTTTGAAATGGGAACAGTCTGTAAGCCTGCAATTTGCAGTATTATGGGCAGACTGTAAATAAGCAGACAGAAAACTACGAAGTGTTTATTTGAAGAAATGCACAAAAAGGTACATTGTGATTATTTGAAAGTTAGAGGTAAACAATTGCAAATGTTTGGCAGTATTAAAATTAAGGTCATGGAATTACAAAAGCTGTAAGACAACTGGAGTTGATACAATTATTTTTGCAAGCATTACATTTAAGCAGTATTTAAAATCTGGAAATAAATAATAACATTGTTTTTTATCTTAAATACAACCAAAATAATGCATGTATTCAATGTATGTCAAATTTGGTAATTGTGTTGCTCAGTGTTGCAGTTTTAATTGCAGTGTATCACTGAATGGCCCAGTGTAGTAAAAAAATCCCACCATTAATATTCCAGTAGCACAGAAATTCCTTATGTGTTAACCCTGCTTCCTTCTTCAGCAAATAAGAATTTCCCTTCAAAAGGTTATTTGTTTATACTACTGATCAGAACAGTTCAGTACAAATTTCCCAGTCTAAGTGTACATGCCTTTGGAAATTTTTTGGAAATATATTGATTGCTGTATAATATGATAAACTCTATGATATAAAATACTATATTGCAGCTCTGCATGACATGGTCCACATGGTATCTAGATTTATAAAATGAATTTGTATACACCATTCCACAGCTGTGTTATGTTCAGGGACAGAAAGAAGAAATTAAGAAGTCTCAGTATTACTGGCTATATATTTGCTTTTCCTGCATTTAATTAATGGAGACAAAGTTATAGATCCACAGTTCTATTCACTGTTTTGGACCTGTTTACCCTTTATTAACCTGTTCTAGAAGTCAGATAACCAAGATAGGTCAGGTCCATATATATCTGAGGCCACGATGTAGGGAACTCACTCAAGCAGATGATAGATTTTTGCATACTAGGTTGGAATCTAAATATTAAGATATCAGTATAATTCCAGACACCATACCATAAATATGCATTAAATGTGTCTTTGTAGTCCTGCAGACAAGAACATCAATATCTGATTATGCATATTTGTGTGTGCAAACAACAAGTTGCCCACTCTTTAGTAGTACTGAGACCTGCTGTGAAACATTAAAGCATTCAGGAAACGTGGTATTTAAAATCACCTGCTAAATATTTTATTTTATTGTAACTTAAATTTCTTTGGAAGAATCATAGTCAGACTTGGCAGCAAGCACCAAGCTGTGTGTGCATTACAGGATGCTTGCAGCATTTCGTTTTATAATGCAAGCTCCACCTATGTAAATAAACACTGCAGAAGAAACAATATCATCTGTTTATCATTTGTTTTGGAAATAAAACAATACACAGGCAGATGGTAGCTAGAAGGACATACAAAGACATCAAATAAATAGCTTTTTTTTTTACAATCATAGAAGAATTTTAGGTTTCAGAAATCTTTTCCAAATGCTATGTACAGGGTGTTCATATTAAGGAGAAAAATATTAAAATGCAATTAAATGTTAAAAAGTGTTAAAAATATAATTAAATGCTTATAGCAGCCTTCTAGACAAGTGGAATGCAAAGGTGGTAATGGAACACAGCTGTAATAGGCTTCAACATCTGGGGTCTGTGTTGAAAAGCTCAGAGATTTCACCTAACTTAGTCTGAAACAGTTTTGATGGCAACTTAATTATGTAAAATAAAAGGTAAGAATGGGAGAAACACCTCAGCATTTAAAAGGGAGAGGATTGATCCCAAGTACCTGAGGCTACTAGAGTCTCCAAGTGTGCCTTCTTCATGTAATGGAAGAACCATGTGACAGTCTTATTAATCATCTGATGCAAACTATAACTAGTACATGGCATTTTTTTCTGAATAATCATAGAATATTTTGGGTTGGAAGGGACCTTAAAAAAACATCTATTCTAATTCCCTGCGGATATCTTCAACTAGATTAGGTTACTCAGAACCCCTCCAGACTGACCTTGTATATTTCCAGGGATGGGGCATCCACCACCTGTCTGTACAACTTATTTCAGTGCTTTATCACCTTCAGTGTAAAAAATTTCTTCCTTATATCCAGGCTTAATTTACCCTCTTCTAGCTTAAAACAATTACTCCTTGTCCTGCTGAAACAGACCCTGCTAAGAAGTCTGTTCCCCATCTTTCTCATAAGCCCTCTGGATGTACTGAAAGATCAATAAGATCTCCCCAGAGCCTTCACTTCTCCTGGTTGAGCAAAAGCAGTTGTCTCAGCCTGCCTTCATAGGAGAGCTGCTCCATTCCTCTAATCATCTCAGTGGCCTCCTCTGGACTTGCTCTAATAAATTGATTTCCTTCCTGTTCTGAGGGTCCCAGAGCTGGATGCAGCACTCCAGGTGGGGTCTCACCAGAGCAGAGCAGAGGAGCAGAATCCCTGTCCTTTGGATGCAGCCCAGGGCACATTTGGCTCTCTGGGCTGTGAGTGCCCATTGCTGGCTCATCCAGCAGCACCCTCAAGTCCTTCTCAGCAGGGCTGCTCTCCATCTGCTCATCCCCCAGCCTGTGCTGATACCGGGGCTTGCCCCAACCCAGATGCAGCACCTTGCACTTGGTCTTGTTAAATATCAGAAGATTCCCATGGGCCCACTTCTCCAGTTTGTCCAGGTCCCTCTAGATGGCAACCTGACCTTCAGATGTGTCACCTGTGCACCACAGGTTGGTGTCATCAGGAAACTTGCTGGGACTGCACTTGATCTCCCTGCCAATGTCCTTGATGAAGAAATCAAACAGTACTAGTCCCAGTACAGACTCCAAGGAACATAACTCATCATTGACTTCCATTGGGACACTGAACCATTAACCACTACATTCTGGATGCAACTCTTCAACCAATTCCTCATCCACCAAAATATCTATCCTTAAAATTCCTTTCTCTCCAGTTTAGGTGTTGCAGAAAATCCTGTCAAGGCCTTATAGAAAGATGATGTGTAGCTCTTCTCTTGTACACTGATGCATGCAGAAGGCCACTAGGTTGGTCAGGCACTTGAAAACCAAGCCACTTGAATCAATGAAATGCATTACCATAAAATATAATTAGCATAATTCCTACATCACTTTCTTTTCGTAAACAAGATCTGGAGCCATGACTGAGAAAAAAAATACTTCTATATGACCTGTTAGGGGAACTGGTTTCTTAAGAATTTCTGTTCAAGCATAAGTATCTTGTCCCCTCTACCCATATTTTCTAAGAGATCCATGTGGCTTGTTCTAGTCTTCCAGCAGTGTTGATGACCACAGGCACCAATTGACTATGACCTTAAATTATGATTTATATCAGCAATATAAATTATGATTTATATCAGCCTCGAATTCTGTAATGATGGATGCACCAACACCAGCACAGGTAGTTGCTCAGTTCCTGGCTCTTCCAGCATGACTCAGAGCATTCTGCTCCACAGGTTGTCTTCTCACAGGCTGAGAGTTACCAATCAGAATCTGCAAGACAAGTCAGCTGAATGAAGGCTTCTCTATCTTTGCCAACTAGAGCATTGGGAATCTCACTGGAAAAGGTCTATGATACTGGGTGTACACATCTGCAGAAAGTTGCTTCTAAGCTAGGCTCCAGTGGAAAGAAATGTGCTTATATGTGGCAAATATCACAACACTCTAAAGAAAACATCCAAAACTGATTAGATTAAGTTTATACTGAAATATTTAGATTTATTTTTTCTCCACAGTCCATAAAGCCAGTAATGAATACATCAGACTAAGATGTCATGTGTTTCCTACTGGACTCCCACTGTCTCTCATTTTTCTCCAGGATATAACTTAGTAGTTAAACCTAACTACACCAAATATGCACATTTTTTGACACAGAACTTACATGACTGTATGCTACTTTTCTTACTGACTTGAACTGGAAGCATGGGAAGGCATTTTTACACTACAGCAATCAGTCTGTGCTCCCAGTTCATCAAAATCCCTACCAGTGCAATGAGCACATGGCCAGCATTTTTCTCTGTTGACATCAAAGGAAACTGCATTAACACCATATTATGTACAGTTTAATGAACTTTGTCTAGTTCTGGGAAGGCAGGAGTGACATGTCTTTGAACATAATTTATAGTTCATAAACATATTCATGTTTAGAGGCTCAGTCAGAGTAATTTGTAGCTAACCAGTTCCAACATTGCTGCCAAGAAAATGATCAAAACAATAAAATTGGCATTGTTACAGAGATTTGGATTATATAGGATTAATGGCGTTGAGGGAAATTTACTGCTTTGTGGGGAGGTCAGAAGAACTGAAGGTCCATATACTACCTACGTTCTGCTTAAGCTACTGCCTTTTTTGCAAGCCTTTTCCTTACTGAATTAAGTTTGAATTTTATCCTGAAACCTAAGGTTAAAGTCAACAATTCCCACAGATTCCTGTCAGAAGTTTTAAACCATTTTTATTAACATGTAGAACCTAAATGACATTACTATTACTTTATGGTTGACTTCATACTCTTTGCAACCTAGGATCCAAAGTCCCCTTTAGCCTTTCATATGGGTTTTGTGGTTTTGTTTGGCAGTTTTTTTTTTTTTTTTTTTTTTTTTTTGCTCTTATGCTTACCTGTGGTCTGCTCTGTATGTGATTTTTAAATATTTTCCTAGTCATATGTACTGGGTTTGCATGGCAAGGTTTAGGCAATAGGGAGGGATGCAGGGGCAGCTTCTGTGAGAACCTGCCAGCAGCTTCCCCTGGGTCTGATAGAGGCCATGCCAGACACTGCCAAGACAGACCCACTGCTGACTGAGTCTAAGCCCACCAGAGATACTCTGGGATGTAACCTATTTAAGGGGGAAAAGACTGCCCAACTGCAGCTGAAAAGAGGAGCAAGAATACGTGAGAGAAACCACTCTGCAGGCACCAGTGTCGGTGAAGGAAGGGAAGGAGGTGCAGATTCCCCTGCAGTCCCTGTTGTCTCCCTGCAGTCCATGGAAGTCCATGGTGGAGCAGAGATACACCTGCAGCCCGTGTAGGACCTCATACTGGAAAAGGTGGCTGTGTCTAATGGAGGCTGTAACCTTGTGGGAAGCCTGTGCTGAAGCAGTCTCCTGGAAGGACCCGTGGCCCTGTGAAAAGAAGAATCCACATTGGAGCAGGTTTGCTGGCAGGATATGTGACCCTGTGGATGATCCATGTGAAGAACTGCAGCCTGTGGGAAGGACTCAGAGTGCAGAAGTTGTGGAGGACTGTCTCATGTGGTAGAGGCCCCACGCTGGAGCAGGGGAACAGGGTGAGACCTCTCCCTGAGGAGGAAGGAGTAGCAGACACATCGTGTGATGAACTGACCACAATCCCCATTCTCTGTGCCCCAGCACCACTGGGGAAGAAGAGAAGATTGGAAGTC
Organism: Rhipidura dahli; assembly: GCA_013399225.1. Lineage (NCBI taxonomy): Eukaryota > Metazoa > Chordata > Aves > Passeriformes > Rhipiduridae > Rhipidura > Rhipidura dahli. The sequence goes on along the minus strand of VXAC01006908.1, from coordinate 19,126 downwards.
AAGTTGAGCCTGGGAGAAAGGGAGAATTGGAGACAAGTTTGGGTTTTTTTCAAATTTTTTTTTAATTTCTCATTATCTTACTCTGATTTGATTAGTAATAAATTAAACTGATTTCCCCAAGCTGAGTTTGTTTTGCCCATGATGGTAATTGGTGAGTGATCTCTCCCTGTTCTTATCCTATGAGCCACTTGGATTTTTTTTCTCACCTGTCACTCTGAGGAGGGGACTGATGAAATGGCTCTGGTGGCACTGGTATACAGCCAGGGTTAGCCCACCATGACATACAATTTCTTTATAAATGGTCCATAAAGGCCTGCACATTTCTACATTGGTTAAACTGTGTTGCCTTTTGGAAAGTTTATAAAGAGGAGTATTTCAATGAAGCAGAGATTTGCTTAATAACTAGAATCACATAATGGTTACTGTGTGGTAAAAAAACCCTCAAAGCCCGAAAATAAACATAACGAAAACATTACTGGCTGCATATCTGAGAGCTAGGTCACACTAAACCAAATTACAGGCTCCCCCGTCGCTGATTTGCTTATCAAGTAGAAATGTGAATACTCCAGTGAGGGTATTTCCTAAAAGTCTTGCTTTCAGCAAGGAAAGGGCTAACTCCATGAGTGTGTCTGTGTATGTGGGTGGGAATTTTTAAAGTAGGTTGCATGCCTACATTACAAACCAGGGTGTGCCCACAGGGAAAGACTGCTATCTAGGGCAGCACCTGGCTGATCTGAGCTGGATCATCATGAAGTGCAGTGCTCCAGGGGTGTAAACACTGATAGCACACTGATGTGAGGGGCATCTTCCACACAGAAAGTAATTTCCAGAAAAGTTGTAGAAATTAAAATGGGAATGGAACACAGAATAATAACAAACAAATTTTTAAAAATTTACCTTTTGGTGTTGTATAACGTTTACATTGTCTATGAGAGAAATTGCTAAGGAAATTTTGCTAGTTTTAGGAATTCATTCAAAAGCTCTCCAGGTGAGATGTTTTGTTAGAGAACATCTTAATGGCAGCCTCTGGGAGTAGTTACCATGCCTTTTTCCTCTCTAAACACCCAACATTCGTTATTAATAGTGTTCTGGTAGTACATTTGCTAAACATACCTCTAGAATTTACTTTTATGTTTAGGCACAAGTATGGGAAAAAAAACCAAACACTTATAATACTTCTCTCTGGGGAGAATTATTAAAAAAAAAAGAAAAAAGAAATCCTGTCATAGAAAGAGAAGTCTATGATATTGCTGTAAGTCATGAGTAGATGAAAGGAAAACAGAACATCCTGTTTTTATGTTATATATATTATTCTCTCTTCCTCTCATTTCCCAGTCCTCCCTTATGAAAAAGAAGGAAAAGAAAACAGTGAAAGAAGGAGAAATTGTCATTGGAAACATTGCTGTAATCACTGACAATTGTCAACACAGGAGAAAGAACTAATCACAAATCTCCAACCAGCAGGGAGAGAGCATTCTAAAGAGAAAGTATTTGGGCAAGATATATAGAAAATTATTTTTTCTTTATGGGTAATAATTTACTAGTTTTAAACTTGAAATATGAATGTAAAAGCTACACAGTATGAAATTATGTTGGACAGCTACATCTATCCTCTACCCCAGTCTCTAAATTAGGTGTTAAAAACATAGTAGTTATTGCAATGGGGGCTTTTCCCTTTAGCATTACCATATTCCATGCTTAAAATTTTTAATTTTTGTTAGGAAAACACTTCAAAAAGAGATTACTATTTTCTGAAAAGCTGATATTTATATTACACAGTCAGGATGATAGTCTTTTTAATAGAGATTTTACAGATGATTGCAGGCTATCAGGTGCTGGGGGATCACCTTCCTGTAAAGTTTCTTGAGTATGTCTATCTTGGGAACATAATTCAAAATTGTGTCTTTTCTGTCTTTTACAAGTATAGTTCTGCAAAGCAAATAAGTAGCCCTGTTGTTGTCAAAGCAGATTTTATCTTGATAGTCTATTTCTAAATGTTACAAACAGCATTCCCCCACCCTTGCTCTTTATTGTTGTTACCATCCTGCAAAACTATGATTTACTAAGATACCTGAAAAACTATGTTTTAATAAGATAATTTCTTGACATGCACTCCAAAGTGGGTACTTATCTTTCCTGTACATTCTCTGAATTCTGCTTGATATAGTTATGGAGTAGGAAAGGAGGACACTTTTGCTTTTAATAAAGGTATTTGAGGAACCAAAGCAAGAGATTGCAACTTTGCCAATGAATAGTTCCTCTATACCCAACAGACCTTGTAACCACTAGAAAGTATTTCCATTCACTTAGAGAAGCTGTCTTTATGAGGAAATATCAAACACCACATATATCTTATTAATACAAATGCTCAAACTTAAAGGGATGAACTGCATAACTGGTATTTGATTATGCTTCCTCTTCTTACTAAGTGTTTTTTCCCTATACCAGCTTCAATTTCAGGGTAAAAAAGTATTTATCTTCTAGGCCTATTGCAAAAAGAAGTGATATTTTTTTTTTAACTCTCAAGGATTTTTCTAAGTACCTGTTGATTTGCTCAATATCTCTAGCTGTGGGAAAAAATAATAATAAAGTCAATTAAAAAAAAAAAAAAATCCAGGAAGTATGACACTAGTAGTTTCAACAAAATCAACATTTGAATAGACAGATATTTTGAGATCAAGGATTCTCTTTTTGTAGGGTGGTTAAAAAGTGCTCTATATGCTATAACATCTTTGTTTCATGAAAATCAAATTCTAGACTATAAGAAGAAAATAGCTAGGTAATACAGCTGAGAAAGAGTGAAGAAAAGCATACATAACACAACAAATTGCTCTTTTTTTTCACTAGGTACAAGGAGCTGAATAAAAAGGATTTGCATTACTTGGGCTTTTTTCTACTGTAGCTTTCAAACATACTGTTCATTGGTTTTGGTCTGTACCTCAAAGTCACAATCTGACCCCCAGTGAGCTGCTGACTGAAGTTAATGAATTCAAATGGTACTGCAGGCATTCAGGATCAGCTGAAACTGATTTTCATAGTTCATGCACAAACTCAACCAACAATTCCTCATCTCAACTTCTGCCTCTGGGCCCTAATATTTTCTCATGCAGAAGGCCTCTTTGGAAAAAGGGCCTAGACTTTTACATTGACTGTGATAACTACAGTGGAGATTTTGCTACTAAATCAAGCTGAAACTTTCAGAACATGGTGCTGAACCCTAGTAAACAGCTTTTCTTCTCCCTTTAACCGTGTTATTTCCAAACCAGGCCTAAGAACTCCATGACAGCACAAATACTGTTCATCCATCCATTTGCAATTTACCTGGCACTCATTCTTCTCCAAAGTTAATTTCTCCTCTGCATGTATACCAAATTGTTTTCTTTAGTTGCATGGCTGACTTGTGCTGGCTGACTTTGCAAAAGTCTCACTTTTGCTTACATAAAACTCTTGTGATTTCATGAAAGAATGTGGTAGTGAGAGTCTTAGCCCCCAGTGAAGATGAGCTGCTATCGGTACTGCAGCTTTCAGAAGAGTTCTTCCCAGGGCCATTCTATTTTAAACTTAATTAGATGCTTCAGCTTAGTTTTAAAAAAAGAAGCAAGAAAACTGACTACTGGCAGACTGGCAGGTGTAGTGTGGCTCAGTGTCAGGAGGCAGCAAAGATTTCTGTGTTAAAGCTGCCATTTCAGTCCCTAATGACATTACTCCAGAGGATGAGTCAAGCAGCATTTTGCCTTGTAATCACTCTGACTTTGTCTTTTTAGATAGTAGTAACAGATAATAAAATAATAAAAAACAATAGAAATGTATAAAATAAAAAGAGAAACAGTGAAACCTTATAACCCTCTCCAAACTGTTGCCAGTCACAAGAGTTTCCTGACAGAAATATCCATCTTGGATATGTTGTTCTTTTATACAAAGACAGTTCTGCAGAGGTGTTTTAATCTCAAGTGCCACATTTGTAAGAAGTGGGTCATACCAATTTTAATTTCTGAACACAAAACTAGAAGGGGTGTTGGTAACTTGAGCTTAGTGGATATCTACTGAGAGTAGGGGCACAGTTTACAAAAGCACCTGGCAATTCTGAGTATCCAACAAGAGAAACTTTAAAGGATTAGATGCTCAGAATTAAAAGGATATTCAGAAAATGAAAAACAAGCCTAAAGCCTTGTCCCCAGCTAAACATGCACAGATAACTGAAACATAGAGGTCACTTTTGAAAATCATGCCAATTAAGTTCTGTTTTTAGCATTAGAATCAACAGCAGGACAAGGCAGTTTGTGCCATACTCTCAGGTTAACTGTATTTATTGTAAATCTGGTGGGATTATCTCATCCTCAGTAGTCAATTAACACAGTTTACTGAAAAATAACAAAAGCCTCAAGATGTGGCCTTTTAACTGTCTAGAAATGTTGTCCACTCCCGGGTGTTCACAGAAACAGAGTGCAAGCTTAGTACTGTCAGACACCATTTAGGACAGTAATAAGCTGTCACTCAGGCTGTTTCTGGCCAAAAAGTCTTAAGCTGCAATGGAAGGAATGGAGAATTCTCTTTCTGCATGTAGATCAAAACAATCCTATAGTCACAACATATCTTTGTTCAGCTGCATACATCAGAGGAGAGGATACATAACAAAGACATACAGACCACAAAAAAATGTCCTGAGTTATTAACTCCAGAAATGCTGATGTGTGTCATTCACATTCTGCTCTCTTTTACTCTCATGTTCTAAATTTCTTCTTTCACTTAGGTTTCTTCCTTCCCGATTTCTTCTTGTTCCTCTCATTTCTAGAGGAGTGAAAATGATATTTTTGTTTTTCCTTCCTTTTTTTAACCTTTTATTTTTCAATAAACATAAGTTTTACATGTCAGGTGCTGAGAATATTTATCAGAATTTGTCAGCCGTTTCCTCCTGCATGCAGAAGAACCATAGAGGCTTTGGAAAACATAATGAACCTATCTGCCAAGAGAAAAAGGCTGTTGTATTATGAGTCTGCTTTGTTTTGGTTTGTGTTTATGGCAGAAAAAGTAAATTGCCATGTAAGACATCTATTTGCAGTTAATGTTTATGTGAGGAAGTAAAGTAATACTTGCAGAATTTATTAATCTAGGAGATCCAAATCTGCTCTCATAGCAACATCTACACTCAGGATTTTGTTTTCATTTGGGAACAAGGCTCATTCTTAGTCTCTTTTAAAAACTTGTAGTGTCTTCCCTAGGATTCAACTCTTATCATTTTTCTACAAACACTTATTTTTCTTTCTAGCCTCTACTGTTCCTTCTCAGTCAGTCAATATCTGTCCCTGAACCTTAATTTTCTAACTACACCTGTGTATTGATGATCTACTTTTTACAGTAAACTGCCCCATCAATATACCTCAGTTGCAACTAACAGAGAACAGCTTATGGCATTTCTGTTTTCTGTCAACTCAGAGTTTCAAGTTATTTCTAACTTTGTGTAGTTCTAAACAAATTCCTATAGTGTGTGAAAAATGAGTGTTCACCCAAATTCAGTTTCAAAGTTTAATTTTCAAAGGTTCAGATTAAACAAGGATCAGGTTAAAAGTTATCAGAAATGAGTAAGAAGAATTCTGGGGTGTTGTTATGGCAATTTAGCTACAAATACTTCCTTTGGCATCTTTTCTACAGCAGAGGATACATTCAGCTACTGGAACTGTTACTTCACCAATATGTTCTAATAGCCATTTATATGCTTCCTTGTCTGAGAAACTCTCAGGCTGTCTCATTGACTCATTTAATGTTCACCATTTTGTGCTTTGGACCCCAAAACATATTATTACAGCCTCTGAACAATGGTTACTTTTTTTTTCCTACAGACAGAACAATACACATTTTAATCTACTGGAAAGTAATTTCCCCCTCCAAGTCAAGAGGCAAGTGGTAATGTAAAATGAAGACTGAATAATAGTTAGAAAGGCCACATTAGAAAGACTATCCATAGAATCTCTGCTGGCTGCAAGAGGAGAATTTAAATCACTTGAAGCAAGACAGAAATTTAGGAACGAATTCTACTAATCTATAATGTGAAATGTATAACTTAGATTTCTTACTGAGAAGAGGAAGAAAGTTCTGGATTATTCAGAAACTCACAGTGAGAGAAATTAATAAAGAAAATTATTCAATGAAAGACATGCAAAAGAGGTTTTCAAAAGTTATGTTTGACCTAACTTAACTGCTAAATTGTATGGCTGTATACCCAGGATATTGTCTATAAGGAATTACCCTGTTGACTATCAAGCTATACTTTCATTGTCTCTCCATGAATAGTATGCAATGTAGCATTTTATTTTGAAAAGTATATTTATGTCTCCTTTGGAGCTGCTCCTCCACCTCCTTCTCTGCCTTTGTTTTCCTTTATATTTTTTTTTTTTTTAATTTTTCCCTCTTAATACTGCTCTGTTTTTATGTTAAAGAAAACAAGTTCAAAAAATGTACCCTTCACTCAAACCCATGAAGATTCTCAGTTCATACAAGATTTTTTGCCACACTGTGAAGAACTTTGTCTTTTGTACAGACGACTTTGTTCCAGTTATAAATGTTATTACCATGCCAGAAAAAGGACAATCACCAAGTTTGTAATTTGCTTTATTTATTTTAGTATTCTTTATTCTGCATTGTTTGGTAGATAAGAGCCCCATTTCAACCTGGTTAAAATTTCCTTGAATAGAACAGAGACCTAGAGGCAGGCCTCACATTATAATGGTGGCACTGACCTGCACTGCTGTGGGAATAGAGCTGCAGCCTGTGGCTGGGGGCTGGAGTTCTAAATGTCATTCTTTTGCTTTCTATTCAGGAAATTTTGCTTTTTACCTTCCAGTGTAACAGAAGTACCAGAAGGTATCCTCTTTCTTCGTGTTTTCCTCATTGCAGATGTGTAGTCCTCTCTACAGCTGCCACTATGTTTCCCATGCCTGCAGATTTTAATGTGATTTTTGAAAGAACTGGGCAAAGATGTTGTTTCCAACATCTCTCATAGCATGCTGGGGGAATACAAGCAGAATGGACTTTAAAAAATGGCTCGGCTTTCATGCTTCTCCTACATAACATCTCCTGGGCTGAATGAAGCTGGACCAGCCTCAGCCAGCATTTCTTATGTCCTTAAGATCACCTCAAAGCAGCAGAAGAAACTGAGCAGGACTCTGGATAAAGAGTGGCAGTAAAGATGTGTTCTTTATAAGGGTGTAATGCTTTTCAGATGAAGAGGTGCCAGAATACTTTTATTTCACATAAAATCAATTGAGTTTATTATTTATAAGCTGTCATTGAGGTGTGCATAAACCTTTGAAGTACTTCAGAAAATGAACTTTTGCTTTCCTCATTCAAGTTGCCCTGGATATTCTTACACAATTGTTATCAACCTCTGCTGCTAACTTCTTATTTCAATAGTTGTCAACAGCAACTTAATTTTTCATCTGGTTCTCACTGAACTGAAAGCTATTATCAGACCAACAGGTGCAGAAAACTGGAGAAAATGGATAAAAATTTTCCATGTAGGTCATTGGTCCTAGCTTAGCCCACACTATTATTATTAACTAGAAACTATATAACCTATGAAATCTTTGGTGAATAATGAAAATTTAATTGATGATTTTCATTTACTTCATAAGAGAAAAGATACACCTCCCATAACAATCATCTAAGTAGGTGTCCTGGGTTGCAGTGTATTCTATCACCATCCTCATGAGCTGTTGAAACCAGGTGGGGCAGTGTTTTCTTGCCTCCTCCCTGCAGGCTATCTTCTGTTAATTGGCTCATCAACACCTTGCCTCATGACTCATCATCCCATTGTGAGATGCTCCACCCAGAGGGAGGAATCAAGCATTCCATCCTGGATATATTCTCAGATTCCAAAAAACACAGGCCCTTTTTCCACTGGGTTCTGAGAGGACACAAGCTACCTAACCACCACTGGGCCTTCTGAGGAAGAGCAGACCCTTGTACAGGATCACTGCCTCAACAGAACCACATCCACTACTTCAGGAGGACTGCAGCCACTGTCTCATCGAACTGCTACCGCCACCCTGACTAACAGAGTATCAGGTTGTATCCTGAGTCTGTCAGTTTAAACCAGTGTTTTCTGCCTTTTTTTTTCTTAAATTTCCCTATTGAATTGTTATTCTGACTTGGTGCCTCCCACTGTTTTTTTTCCCCAAACTAGTACAGTAGGAAATGGATAGAACTGGATTAATATAAGATTTGCAAACCAACTGTCTTAAAAGTAAATCTAGGGTACTATTTGAGCAACATAAAAAACCTATTCATTTTCCAGGGTTATGGATACCCTGCAATTGTTTTCCACTTACAGTAGTGCCAGTCTGTGTTCTGTTGTAAATATTTACATGGCTTAAAGTAAAAAGGAAAATAAAAACATTTAGGGGTTCTCAACAAGATACAGTGAACATAAGTATATTTTGGGGTTTGGAAAATGGTTTCTAAAATAACACCAGGTAGGACACTTACTCATTTGTATTCAGTTCGGATATTCCATTTTAGGTCAGACATGCTGAATTACTCTTTTCTTTCCACTGCTGAAATCGGTACCCTACTCCAGAAACACACATAGAACTGAAAAAGGAGGTCAAAAGTAGCAGGGCATACATCAGAGGGATTTGGAATGATAACAAGACTGTTAATCAGCCCCTGGTTGTTTACTGACAGCAGGAGATCTGAACTAGCCTTTTAGCAGGTTAGGAGGTAATCATGCACAGATAATTGTTGCTCCAAGAACACCACTTTTTAAAGATGTGGATTTCTACTGCATGATTGTGCCCTATTTCAGGTCCTCCAGGTGTGAGTTGCAGGACACTAGCTGCTGTAACTATAGAGTCTTCATGAGTTAACAGCAAATCACCAAAACAAAAGAAAAAAATAAAGTCCTTAAAACCTAAATACATCAATGGCAAATAAACAGATAATCCAATCTTGAGATATAGAAAAAGTCCTAAAGATCAAAATGTGTGTTCCAATTACATGCTGCCTGCAGGTGCTCAGCAAGAGATGAGAACAATAAACACATTAAATCATTGGAACATCTAGCAAATCCTATGTCACTTCAACAAATACTACCACTGGGAAAAAAAAATCACATTTCAAAACCCAGCTCCTGAGTGGATAGAAAGCAAGGAATTAAAATTCACACTTTTCACTTCCACTCTAATCAAGTCATAAAGTTCAAAAATTATCTAACTTCCTCCTGCTTACAATATTCACACATTTGGTATCTGCAAGTTGTACGATCTTTAAAGTTTTCACTGGCATAAAGTAGGATATGTTACATGACAAAAAAACCATGGCTAAATCAATATGTTTCTTGCTAAAAAAAAATTAAAATAAGAGTAGCAACAACAAAGGCAAAGCCTGAATTACAAACACTTCTTTAATACAGATATTTAGTTATCTAGCCAGCTTATCTTTATATATGAGTCAGTCACATGGTGAGTTCAGGAGATTCTTTTCAACTACTCTTAAAGAGGGGAATTAGTCACTTTCAGACATCAGGGATAATCAATTACATTTTGTTTCCATCGATTTCATGGGTATGAATTCTGTATCTATGGTTCTGTGAGAGTTTTTCTGTAGAGGACCTGAGCTGACAGAAATAAAATGAAACAAAAGTCACATAAGAATTATTTGGGGAATTTAAAGTATACGAGGCCTTGAAAAGAGATATAAAAAATGCTTTACAGGAAACATAAAACTATCAAAATACACTAGTTTTCTTTTACTGATGTTATTATTATTCCTTTCTTGCTAAGATGAAAGGTTTCCATGTTGTCTAGATTACTTCAGAGAAAATAATTTACTTTGAAAAAAAAATTATAAAAAAATGCTTCATAGAATTGGAGTGTACTAAATGACAAAGCTTAATTTTTCAGCACCACAAACCTATATTTGTGAACTGAATCAATACCCATCAGCTCTCCCACTCAAGGGAAAAACTTGACAAGAGAGAAGCTTGGTGTGCTTATAAAAATACTGCGAAAGAAAGTGAGATAGTTTCAAAGAACATTCTTCTCATTGCAGGTAATTCTGACTACTTGGTTTGCGTTTTTTGTTTTGGTGGGTTTTGCTTGTTTGTTTTTGGTTTTTCTCTGACAAAAATACCAAACTTACTGAGTAATATTGACTGTTAAATTTTTTCATTCCAAAACCAAAATGTACTCTCCTTGTCTAGAATATATCAGCTAGCAACAGAAAACATAGAGCTGAGAATTCAGCTTAGAGTTTTTACATCTTATGGTGAAATTAGTGGAAATAAAATGTTTTAAGGTGTACAGGAAAAACAGTTTAAAACACAGATTTCTTTTTAAATTTAGGTTAAACAGAATTTTTGTTTAAACTAGTCTTAATTCTCTTCTATAAATTCAATGCAATGTCATGAATGACAGCTCTGCTTTTTTATGCTTTCTTTCAGACAATTCATGTCTTTGAATGTGCATCCTTTTAAATGTATTTACTCTTTCAAACTTGTGATTTCAAATCAATCCTACATATTGCCTTGTTTTTTAGAGTTCTCCTGTATGATTTACTGCAATCTCTCACAAAGTGAGAAAGCATTTCCATAATGATAATTTTTGTCTGAATTAAATGTTTGGCCTCTGCAAACACTCATGACTTTTAACTTCATTTTCTGTGAGCATTTGTTCCAATAAAATCTGGTTGTTCAAATGAACATGGAGAGCAAATAACAAAGAACAGAGATCATGGTCAAAGCAAGCCCATTAAGAATTGGAAATAAATATTTGTCTATGCTTTTCTTTTATTGTCAATGCTTTACTGCCAATACTACATTATGAGGAAGGTTTATCTTGCTTTTATGGTAAGTAAAATGAGGCATTCATACTGTTCAGTTGAATTCACCTGTCTGAGAAGTCATAGCAGAAAAACATCCCAATCAGTCTCTTGATGCTGAAAAAATCTTCAAAAACCAGTTAATATGATCAGGGTTATGACAACAAGAAAGAACTTAAACCAAAATAGGCATAATTAGATGTGAATGAATTTCTTCCACTGGTATCCACAAGTCTGTATGAATTCTGCTTATCTGCAAACCTATAGAACGGGATTCTCTACAGACCTCTGATTTTGCATCAGTAAGTCACGTTTCAGGAACAGGGATTAAGATGCAACCTTAACAGGTTTTCAGTGGAGACAGTTATACAGTCATGCACAGACTGAGATTTTGAAGCTCTTGACGTATGCCCAAACGTGAGGGTTTGGCTCACACAGTCATATGCTTTGTGTAGATCCAATGGAGCACACCCCAGCTCCACCTTTGCCTCTGAATGCTGACTTGTCCTTCGTGTGCAATGAATGCCTGTTGTTCACCTACGTCTCATTCCACCATGCTGGCAAAATGAGGCCAGACTGTGCCCAGATCAGAAATATGGAAAATGCTCAAGTCCTACAACAGGAAAGTAGTGATGGAAGATTACATACTTCTTCAGTACTTCACATTAATGCTAGAATGTTTGGGTTTTTTTCTTGCATTATAAGACTGTGGAAGAAAGGTTTCTGTACAATAATATTAATAACAATAATAATAGTAATAATGAAAAAATAACAATGACAACAAAACAAATTTAAGGGCGAATTACTGCTACACTGAAGTCAAAGGCAAATCTCCTATTCTTCTCTTTTCCTAGTGTTTCTAATTTAGATCAGAATCAATGCCTTAATTATGCTTGTAGTAGGACGTGCCTGGCACTGAAAACATAATTTTCATTTATCCGTTTAGAAGAAAAGTAAATTGTTGAGCCTGCATCACTGTGCATTCTTGTTATCAGACATGCCTTTTCTTGGAATTGCTCCACAATTGAGATTGCAATTTAGTTTTTGATTGAATGTTTTGCACTTTGAATTTCATTTTAGATTTTCTCTAGCTATTTTAAACTGAAGTATGAATTCAGTTTACTAACTATTTGAATTACATTGTATGCAGAGCAGCATCTTGGGTGACAGAAGCTTAAGGAGGGTAGAGTTATTGAGAACTCTCTTAGTTGGCCTCACTTATAATTGCATGAATACAGCCAATCGTCCTGTTAAAGAGACCTATGCAGCCTACAGGATGGTAATTGAAACTGCTGCCCTCCCAGGTATTAGGACAGGCTAACTGCAGAAGTGAAGATGTCCCCTCTTGGCAGTTCATCCATCTCGGGATGAAAAGCACGGGTGAAAATTTTAGGAGGGCTGCATAGAAGTTGTTATGATCTAGTTGTCTGAGTTAGTTCACAGATATACAGCCATTTTTAAATGCAATAAATTCACTTTTGCTGTCCAAAAGGATTGTCCCCAGCTACACATTCCCATTTGTTAGCACTAGTATGCATGCAGCAATGCAAATCCATCTACATTACATATACATCAAGAAGACAAACAAGCAGTTTTTTACCAGATCAGTGGCATAATCTGTTTCTTTGGCCATCTGGTTGGAAAAAATGCTTTTACTCTGTGCAGATATGGGAATCAGATTGAATCTTTTGGCTGCAGGGCAGATTTATGGTGAATTAGAGTGATAGAGTAGTCATGGAGTCAGCATCCTATCAGCTTGTCAGTCACTCAGTCTTTGCAGGGATCCACTTTAATGGGTCTCAGGTTAGCCAGACTGAGAGGATCTCACCAACAGAGATTCCATCTTTCATTTCTCACAGAAGATACAAGAGTCCTCAGGCTAGTGGGCCTAGAAAAATTAAACATCAAAATATGCAACAAAGTCAAGCTTTCAAGTGTCAGCATACATATTCGGATTAATAACATATTAATTAAATAATGTTTCTAAATAAAATATGAATCCTGTTACTCCTTGCAGGAGTTCCAGAAAGGTCACATAAGTGCACTGACAGGAATTTCATCACTTTTTTTTGCTAAAGCACTAGAGACTTGCAAACCTTTGAAAGTAATGAAAGTGCTAACTTGACTCCACTTTTATTTCATCTTTTTCTGATCTGAAAGCCTTCTCTGAAGACTGAGGTGTTGTCTGTTTAGGTATAATCTCTCTCCAGCATGAAAGGTCATAAGTAAGAACTTGGGAATACAAGGCACGACACAACAAAATGAGGAGTACTATGAGGAGTGCTATTTGCTTCCTCTAAACCCCTTTGTCTTTGTTGGAAAGACGGGTGTCTGTCAAGGAAGGCAGGAACCTCCCCTGAAATGGAAAATGCAATCCCCCTTCCCTCTGAATTATTATAAATTTGAAATGAAGGGGTTTTCAGGCAAAAAAAGTGAGGAATAGGAATAACAGTTCTTTACTAATATATATATATATATGAAACAACACGAGCAGACACCAATAACTCTGGCAGTAGCAGCAAACAGAGCCCCACCCACTGTGCACCGGCGAGCAGGGTGGGTGCGATGGTTNAGGAAGACAGCCAGAAAAGCAGAGGCTCAGCGTTGAGTTCTCCTCACCAACACGGCAGCAGGCAGCAGCCCCTCTCCTTGTGCCCTGGCCCGCCAAGCTGTGTCCCCACCCCCAGGTGCCCGAGTGCAGCCTCCTTGGCCTTCCCCTTTGTTCCCTTAAGCACCCAGCTATCTGTTCCCCAGGAACACACACAGGAAAAAAATTCCTCAAGGGAAAAGAAAAGAACAGAAAAGGAAAACTTTCAAACCCCAACACCCTTTATGAAACTGAAAAAGATATCCAAGCGTTTTTAACTATGCAAAAATGTCAAGGAAAACAAAAGCCCTTGAAACTAGGGCATTACCTATTCTAATACTGAAGGAAGATGTAAAAATGTTGGACAAATCAGGAAGATGAATCTGGTCATACATTTATGAGTACATAGTGATACACAGGCTTGAACAAAACAGTGGCAGTCCTGCAAAAGTGAGTCACTCTAATTTTCTGTGTATTTAGTACTGAGAAGAAATAATTTGAATGTACCTGAAGAGCTCAGGTGAACAATTGCCCCTGAAAAGCTATGAACTTACAGCCTAAATTCTAAGGCAATTTTGGCTGTTTCTTTTGAAATTCCTACATGCAGCACAAAGAGAAAAGAACTTTCTGTAGAAAACCTTACCATTAATGTTAACAAAATTCAGTCATCCACAAAAGATTATGCTCTTTTCTCTCTCAAAGAAGCGCTGTCTGGCTCAGCCCTTTTCTAAGTTCTGTTCTTCCACTTACTTTTGGCCACTTGACTTCACTTTAGTCCGCTGTAATAATGAGAGGCTTCTTTGATAGAAAGTAACCTGAAAAATACCTCATTTCCTTTTTCTTGATTAATTTTGCACCCCACGGTACCTATTTGCCTTGATAGATCAGAAAATAATTTCCCAGGAAATAAATGAATTTAAACAGCACTTATCCTAAGGAGATAGTAGCGGAATTGAGGCAGCATTTTTCAGGGTTACATTGTTTGTGGGTAGATTCTGTGTGCATTTTAGTGTTTCAACAGTGTGGTTTAAAAGTTTAGAAAATATGTGCCCTCATAAGTTTAAAAAAAGAAAAAATATCCTTTTTTTTTTTTCCTTTTTTTTCCCCCTTGTGACTCATGAAGGTTAATGCAGTTAAATATCCACCCTACATTTTTTTCCAGATTGACAAGCACAGGCATGTCCTAGTATACTCCAAATTTTATTTTGTAAAAGAAAGCCAGAATTCAAATAACTACTAGAGAAATTAAAAATCAGAAGGACAGAAGGATTTTCTTGTTTTATCAAAAAGCAGTCTCATGCAGCAACCAACAAAAATTAAGGAGTCAAGAGAATTATTTCAAGCTTACGTATAGATAATAGGTGATAATAATTAATTGTTAGGACTAGAAGAAAGAATTAGGTTTTTAACATCCCAAAGAATTGAGACAGGTATTTAGGAGAGATTACAGTCTGAGAGGCAAAAATTAAATTAAAATGCATATAATGGAAAAAATAAAGGTGGGAGGAGAAAAAATATTGACCAGTTGGAAAAGTTGAGTACTGGATAGCATCATCTCTTGCATACAGATCTTTACTGTGTAACGCATTGGACTGCATGTGTAGTATTTGTAAATGGGTCATATGTAGAGGATGTGAGCACAAAAGTAGTTGTCCTTTGAATACTCCTGTAAGAATATAATCCAGATTGTCTTGCAAGAAGTTAGCAAAATGTGTGAAAAACATTTTAAAGCAAATACCCCTTTGCAAAATCATTATTCTCCAGGAGTCAAAGTGATTTATTTTATTTTATTTTATTTTATTTTATTTTATTTTATTTTATTTTATTTTATTTTATTTTATTTTATTTTATTTTATTTTATTTTATTTTATTTTATTTTATTTTATTTTATTTTNGCTTCTAAAATCCCACCTGGCATGCACGTATTATTTTTCTCCTTAAAAAAAGTATAAATAAAGAGTAAAAAAAAATATATATATAATGCTCTTCTACTTTTATCCTTAAATAGCATTTAATTCTTAAAATAGACCTGATGATAGTGGTGTCACTGTTTCTGGAAGAGGTGTGTCCTGGTCTAACCTAGTGGGAGCTCCAGATATATAAATATTATGTATTTATGTATAGATATAAATATATAATTTATATAAAATAGAAATAATTCATTTAAAATTGGAAGAAAAGGAAAATGGTGAGGTAAAAATACAAATTGGAGAACTTCTTTGGAAAAATGGATGTTGTAATGGGCTGGTTTAGAGAGACAAAAGGAGTTTCTAAAATATTAGAGTTTAAATACTCTGCTTTTCTAGTGACAATAATAAAAGAAAAAGTGTTGAATTTATATGTTAGAATCAGAAAAGTGTATCCAATACTCCTCCTCCTTCTAGTCTATTAATCTGACAATCTTTCTTCCTAATGCTGGAAGAGGAGAGGAAAACATTTGCTGCAAAAGCACTTGAAATACTCTTCTGGGAATCTGAATGTTTCACCAAGCCTAATATTTTGCAAATGTTGTAATTTTGTGGCAAAATAACACATTTTATTTTTTATCCGGGGGGAATGCTTAACCATGGTCCTTTTACTTTTTGCTTTTACATCAGCATACATGTAAATCACATTTCTATAACTAGTACTGAGAACCAGAAGAAAAACAGTAGTGCCTGTCATTTCTTTTTCCCTCCTTGTGCTTATATAGCCAAGTGGAATCAGATGTGATTAATTAATCTTTAAAATACCTCTTACCCCAAAGTATGACTTCATAAAATAATGCATTTAATGGAAGTATTTTAAAAAATTTTTTGAGAACTTTTACAGCACTACTCACTATTTGAAATCTTCTGTGAGTCAAAAATAAGTGTCTTTCAACAAAGTGCACAGGAGATTCCAATATAAAAGGGTAGACAGCAAAGTCTCCTCCAGGCAGCCTTAAGCTACCAGTTAACATTTCTCAATATTTTGCTTTATTTTGCTTAATGTATGGAATATGAATTTTCAGTATAAACACAATTCATGTGGAAAAGGAATTTCTCTCAAGTTTCATAAGTTCTGGAAACACTGATCTTTTACAAAGTCCATGACTAAGATGTGGAAATAAATCCGATGTTTTAATTAGAGTGTGCTGTACTCCCACAACATCTTTCATTGCAAGTACTTTACTGACATTTATTAATTAATGGTCTCATCCTGCAACCCTTACTCACCCGCATAATTTTTACTTGTGATTGCAATCATTCAGACTTTTTGCATGGCTAAGATTTACGGAGTCTATGCCTGTTCAGTAGTAAATGAAGCTCATAAACATAACTGAGTAGGGCTTCACAAAACTAATTGAAAGTTGGCTTGATGGAGGCAGCCATGGGTTAATAAGGCAGTTAGGTGTCCCAGAATGTATCTGGCTGTAGCAGAAGAGCCTCAGATATGCCTTTTTGTGGTGCCAGAGCCCTGATGAACCAGGGTGGCCCCTAATGATGTTTTCAGGACTCGTTTTTAACCAAACATGAGGTCTCCCTGAAGACGGAAAGGGATAAAGGAAAAAAAGAAAACAAGGACTAACTACGTGACTATGAGACAAAACAGTAGAAAATGAGGAACAGTATGTGTGTCACAGGATCAAATGTATAAAAATTCCCACTCGTGTTCTGTCCTGGGATTTGACACCATCCAGGAAGGGAAAAAGGCCCCATTGGTGGCTATGACTCCCCACATCACACAGACATCTCCAACCAATTCACCCCTCCTAGGTGGGGTGAACCAGCTTGGAAGGTGTCAGGGAACGGGGTGAGGAAATCTGCAACTCGGTGAGCACTCAGAACATGGGAGTGTAAATAAAAAGGTGAGGGAAAAGTGTGGTTACCACCTGGTACAGGATCCTGGCATACTTGGAGGATCCTTGTGCCTGACTTGCCCTCATGTTGCAGGGGGAAGCAGTTGGAGAACTTAACAGGAAAAAAAACATGGTATGAACACACTCATGCTCACCGCTTTGTTACAGTAGTTTCTAGCTAATGTGTGTACAGTGGATCAGGGAATCAGATCTCAGCATAATCTCACCCACTGGTTCTTACCCTTTTTTTCAGGTAAGAAAAGGTATTTGTACCCTGGATGAAGACAGGACATGACCCTGTTGAGAAGGAGCCGGTTAGGTATGACCTTGCAAAAGCATGTTCATGGAGATTTCCTGGCCTGGCTGGATCTTATGCAGCCTGTTCAGGCATATGGAAGGACTGTGCAGAGAGGCTAGGCACAAGGATATCTGGGTAGAAGTAGTGGAGGGTAAGCATGATATATCCTCCTTCAGAACATGCACAAAATGGGGGAGGATTCCTGCATGTAAAGTGCTCATTACTTCCTTGAGCACATTTTGGGGAAATACACCAAACAGAACATGCCATGCACTGTGCACGTAGCCCAAAGCCAACCTCTTCCTGCCTGCTATGACCATTCTTGGCCCACTCAGGAGGACTCTACCCCTTACACACAGGGTTTGTGTGGCAGACATTTGGCTAGAAGGTTTCTCCTTTTCTTGGTGTGGAGAACCTTATCTCTTCTAAGCACTTCTAAGCCTCGAGGAGCTGCTGGCAGGAAACAAGCAGTTCAGCATTATTCAGAGAAGACCTCTCAGGCTGATGGCCAAAAGCTGCAAAAGCCCTTGCTGCCGTAAATGGTGCTTCATTGTGTGGTTTGTGACTACTTATCAAGATCATGTTATGGCTTCTCTCAGCACAGTTGGCAGCACCCTTTCCATCTCAACAGCAGTAATAAGACTGTAAATTCAACTTTCCAGGATCCCTAATTCTGCTCTGGGACAGGATTTTTAATTCCCAGGTTTGTGTCATAGGCTGTCTCCAGCTCTTTACCCTGTTCCTTTCCATGTCTATGAGTCTGAGATGCCTTGAAGTAGCTATGTGCTTCACAAATAGTCATCAACAGCATTGGATCCTGAGTCCAGAGCAAGCAGAGTGAGTTAAAGCCTTTTAAAAAGTGGTTTGAATGCAGTATGTAACACTTTGTACTTATGTAAATGGTCTGCATGATTTTAGCAGAACTACTTAGGAATAAAAATTGTGAGTTAGAGTTTGAGCAATAATAATTTTTCAGTAAATATAGCGTAAATGTTTGTTTTTTCAATAAGAAATTATTGTCAGTAAAGACCTGAGCTCATCCTAGGAAGTACAGAATTTTTCTTTACTAAATTACCTAGTTGGGATTGTTAGACAAAGCTTCCTCTAGGGAGAAGGGGGTTAGGAAGGGAGAGGATGGCATCTACAGATATTTATTTAAGCCATTAAGGTCTAACTCTCTGCCTGGAGAAGCTTCTCTGTCTCTCCTGACAGGAGGGAAGCTTCCAGTAATTAGGCACCTAACTTACACACTGCTGCAAAGGGGGCTGAAGCCAAGTCGCTGTGCAATCAATTCTACTCCATGTGTCCAGGCCAGGCATGGAATTTCAGCTTTCCTAAAATCTGTTCTTAGTATAACCTCTGCTGTAACCTCCCCTGCCTCTTCTGGGCCTGGTTGTCTATATTGCCCTGGCCCAGCTCTGATGTAGCTCAGCAGCACAAATTTGGTCCAGACTTTTGAGGAAATTCTTAAGTGATGAGAAGGTCCAGAGAGTGGAGCTAAGTAGGAGAGGAGGGAAAATTACAGGCAGAAGCACAATTACAGATACAGGGTGTGTTAGTATCTTAAAGATTCAGGAAGAAAACTGCCAGGAAGGAAGGAAGGCAGGAA